>CBVK0101859368.1:0-13462 GCA_900067695.1 Picea abies | reverse complement strand
CCTCTTTACACGACAAATGGAGGATGATATAATTCACAAAGACCTATTGAAATGGAAGTGGAAGACACTTTGCACGACAAGTAAAAACGACTCTAGGAATTCACTGCATGGTCCCCAGGCACTATGAAAATGTTCGACGCAGAAGGAGGTCAACATTGTGATAAATGAAAAAATTAGGTTTGTTGCAATAGTGAAGCATGATAGAAAATTATGGTGCGGTTTCAAGACGTTGCGATAATAATGGCAAGCTAGGGAATTTGGATGTGGAAAGAAATTTGACATGAAAGGAAAGGACTCTGAGGAAGAAAGGATGAATGCGAGAGGAACTATCGCTCGATAGACTAGCTCGGGGAAAACTCCAACAGGATTCAAACCATGATTGAAAATGAAGGAGACACGGAAATCTTGACTGAACAGAGTCACAACATAACTTATGGAAATTGACCTTCCCACAACGAAAGGACCCAGGACTTGCAGGAAAAATCACAGACAATGCACAAACTCAGATGGTAAAGGATAAACATGTAGGGTGACTGGTATTTATAATTGAATGGGTGAGGGATGGAATCATGGCGTAGGGTGACTGGTATTTATAATTGAATGGGTGAGGGATGGAATCATGGCAGAGGATGTTAAATCCATGGCGACGAGAATTTTTGAAATAGGTTGAATATTTGCACAACACACTCACGTGACGTTACACTTCGAAGTGTGGAAAGTACAAATGATAAGAGTTGAAAAGTATATGTGATATGAGTGCCATGATTTCTTAACCTTTCTAACTTCATAATTAGGTGATGATGGTCATTATATATGTTGATGTGACCTTTACTCTAACAACTTTCCTCAAACTATGGCATGTAAATTCCCTCTTTCTGATAGGACTCGACCTTTTGGGAAAATGACCTTTAAAATCCGCACATGGATAATTATGATTCCCTTTCCCGACTCCAAGGGCCAGACCCACCACTTGCTGACTTCAACCCATTTGTTGTTCAGTACGTGACCTCACACGCTTCGACACATGAACCATGACTCATCTAGGATTGAATCTGACTAAAAAAATGGTGGTTTTAACATGATGGAATATTGTCTTCAACTGATAGAGAAATGGAAGGCAAGAGAGAAACAAAACCATAAATATAACATAGAGATGATACTGGATGAAGCGCATGATGAACAACCTAAGATAGTGGTAGATATGAATGAAGGAATGAGAATCAAAGTAGACATGAAAGACCAAGGGAATAACATTCATTAGTGGGTAAGGAAAGCAGCGGAGCCATTACCATTGTTTGATCCAAGGAAAGAGAAAGAGACTTGCCAGTAAGAAAAAAAAGAGTTGATGGGAGAAGACTAGATAACATCAACTTCGAATACACCAGCGTTGTATGATAGACCACCGACATATGATATGCCTCTAGTACTTTGAAGAGATTTTTAATAAGTTTTTTATATTTAATGAAGGATGAATCTACATTGAGTATTCTACACAAAATGATTGACCATTGTGCCAAATAAAGAGAGTGACCCATAATACCCATAGCACTTAACCAGGTGTGCAGTGAGAAGCGAGCAAGTAGGGATTTTTGTATCAGTGCGCAAATAAGATATTAAAAAATGGACAATATAATTATGGATTTAGGCTCTGATGTTAACGTTATACCAAGACAGACTTGGGAGATAATGGGCCAACTAAAGATGATTTGGTCACCGATCTAGTTGAGACTAGCAAACTAGCATAAGATTATCCCAGTCAGAAGGTTAACAGGAGTAAATGTCAATATCGATGGAGTGCACATTGTAGTAGACTTCGAAGTGATTGAAATAGTAGATGGAAGTACACCATGTCCAACACTATCAGGACTTGATTAGGAATTCGATAATGAGATGTTCATTGACCTAAATAAGAGACAGATGGTATTTGAGGTAGATTACTTTAAGGTCACTACACTATTAGACCCCACGGAAGGAAAAAGGTATGTAGAACCAAAAAAGAGAAAAGAGATTGATAATTCATATAATATGATTGTGCAAATGGATGATTATGTGAATCCTACAACTAAAGTCATATTCAATTGGAGGATTACTAACTCATGTGCATTAGACTCAGAATATTCTCTAGAGAATTGGCAATAAAGACTGCATGAAGTATCGACAACGAAGTGTGCTTGAATTACCCATGTATTGATATGGATCGGGACATAAATAGTCGAACCTCCAAGGTATAATGGACTGACGCTTATAGAACCTTTTATTACTGAGTTTGAAATGTAGATTTCATATTAGTAGAGAATCTTGGTCTTATATGTCGCATTGAAAGTGACTTCAGCGAGATGGTGGGCCATGCACAAAGATGGCATAAGGGATTGGTCGCAGTGTAAAAGGTTACTACAAGTCATATTTGGGACAGAGAATGAAAGTATCATGCCAAATTATAGTGGATTAATTTTCCCAATATACCATGTTGTGAAGTGTATTGCGTAGTGGAGATTGGTACCAAGAAAAAGATGGACTCACTTATTTGTGCATACTTTGGACATAATTCCCAAGAATTGGTACATAGAACTAGAAGTGCACAGAGGGACAAGAGATTGGGAATAGAAGACCAGGAAATTCAAGATAACATTTAGTTTTGAAAGTATAAATCCTTTTATTAATTCATCCTTACAGGTGCTCAAAACTAATGTTTTTGCAGCAGAAGTCTTGTTGGGATCATTGCCTTTGCATAGTGCACCTAGAATCACTACGACAATTAAAGAGTTTTTTTCACTGCTATAATGTTGTAGAATAATCCCAAGACGAAGAATATCCAAGGAGGTTGCATATATCAAAGAATGAAGGGGAGCGCACAGTAGATGGACTAGAACTTGAGTCATACATATATGAAAAGCCCCTAAAAAAATGCAAAGTGAATATTGGTATGAAAGAGAAACCTAATTTCACAAATATTGGTGACTATTGGAACAATGAGACTGTTTAAAATATTGTAGACTTACTACAAGAGTATCAAGATATATTTACGAAGACGTTCTCAAATATGAAAGGAATCGCTGGATAATTAGGAGAAATGAGGATTCCATTAAAACTAGATGTGAAACCCATGCGACAGAGACCCTATAGAATGAATCTAAAATATAAGGAGAAAGTAAAAGGAGAGATAAACATAATGTTAGAGGTTGGAATTATAGAACCTATTGAAGAATCATAATGGATAATCCATGTGGTGGTTCAAGATAGGAATACAGGAAGAATCAAGATATGTGTAGATTTGAGGAAGTTGAACGATGAATGTTTACACAACCCTTTTCCTAGGCCTTTTAAAGATGAAGTTTTAGAGAATGTACAGGGTCAAGAAGATTATTCTTTTATGGATTGATTCTCATGTTACCACCATATTGGGATTGTGCAAGAAGACCCATATAATACCACCTTTGTTGGAAATTTGGCTTAGGTTGTTAGGCAGTTGGTTTAAAGTGTTGGTTTTCATTGATGTCAACCATAAGAGATTGATGTCAAACCTTAGAAAATTCCCATAGAGATGGTTGAAAGTGTTTGAAAATTTATTATCATATGTATGATTTTTATTGTGGTTATGTTAGTTGTCATTTATGTTGGTTTATGTAAACAGTTGATATGGATACACTTGATGAAATCTGGTAGCGAATTTCGGTAGAAGAAAGGTAAGAGAGGTTTGATCATGAAATAAATATATGAAGATAAATGTATATGAAAGTAATGTATGGATATATGGAAGGTACATGTTATTTTGTTTCCAATGATATATGGTACATCACACAGTTCCTCACGGTTTGGGAGATGTGAACTTGAGAAGTTAGAGGACCCTCATAGAATATTCTACAAGTCACTGGAAGGTTAGAGAAAAAGTCAAGTATTTCAGAATATCATAGAAAGCTATGAAGAAGTTGGAGATTCAAAGTGGTTGCATTAAAGAAATAAATTAAAGGTAAATTATTTGCACCAAATAATGGTTAAGTGGACAATGTTTGATTAGTCAAAATTGGTTAAGTAAGTTTTGGTAAAGTAGTTGCAAAAATAATTATGGATTGATTATTTAAGAAAAGTGGTTAAGATAAGTGGAAAAAGGTTGATTAGGCAAAGTGGACAAAGTGGTTAAGTGGAAAAAAGTGGGTTATTGAGTTAACCCTAGAAGATGGAGAAATGGGTAAAGTTGTTGCAAGGAAACTTCTAGAGGAAGACATGAAGAGTATAAAGGAAAAAGTTGTTGCAAGGAAACTTCTAGAGGAAGACATGAAGAGTATAAAGGAAAGGACAAGTGTATCTCATTTTTCTCTATTGAAATTCATTGAATATCATTTGTGAAAGGATATTTGTAGGTTTTCATTTTCAAATCTGAAGCTACACAAATATGAGGTAGTGAAGCAAAGCAACGACAAATCTTTCGTTGTTGTAGAGATATCAAAATTGCGGCAGAAAAATCGCGACAGAAAAATTGTGGCAGAAAAATTGTGGCATCAAAACCATGGTTACAGAATTGTGATAGAAAAACCATGAAAACAAAAATGTAGTAGCAGAACCGTGGTAGCAGAAACATGGCAACAAAATCACAGAAGCAAACCCACGAAAATAGAATTGTGGCAACAAAACCGTGGCAGCAGAACCATGGAAACAAAATTGGCAACAAAATCATAGCTACAGAAAAAGATCCATAATAGATCCGAACTACTGAAAATTAAGAGGTATGTTAAAGTGTTTGTCTTGAGTTGGATCTATGTGATTGGTTGAGGGTTTTTCTTGAGAAGTTCAGTGAATTCCCTCTTAGAGGTTTAGCACTTGTTGTTGAGTAATATCTACTAGTGAATATTGTTGGTGTATTTTTGGTTCAAAATGGCATATCTTTTGACGTATGGTTGAGGCTTAGTTGTGAGAGATTGCACATAGAGGAAACCTCTTGTATGATATATGGGTTTGAGATCTAGGGAATATTATCTCTTGATCTATTGTTATTGTTTGTAATTGTTGCATAAATCATATATGTTGAGGCATACAACCGATGCATGTGTTGGAGGTTGTTGGTATATATTGGTACAGGTTGATTACAAGTTATTGGCAAAGGTTGACTACAAGTTATTTCTATAGGTTGGTTATATTTTGTTGGAACATATTGGTATAGGTTTATAGTTGTATATTTCACAGTGACAGTGTGGCAGTGGTTTCATCAGTTATTTGACATTTATATTTCAGGGCAATAGGATGGGTCAAGGAAATTGGGTTGTATCCTCCTTTCAGTCGATGTCGTAGAATCAAGGAGTTGGAACTTACTTCAGGTTGAAGCTTGAGAACTAGGTGGTTGTAGCCACCTTCTAATTGTAGTTGGATAACCTAGGGAGTTGTAGATTCCTTCAGGTTGGATCCTAAGAAACTAGGGGGTTGGAGCCTCCTTCTAGCTGGAGATGGAGAATTGGAAGTGTTGCTTCCTTGAATGTAATTCTTAACATATAAGAAAAACATTGTGTGGCTTTCTCCCGCATTGGGTTTCCACGTAAATATCAGTGTACTTTGCATTGTTTGGATGTGTTTGTTATCATTTATTATGCACTAATGAATGTTAATGTTTATGAAATAGTAATATATTGATGATGAATAGATGAATATGGTTGAATATGTTAAAGGAATATACATTGTGGTTTAAATTATTAATAAGTGGTATAATTTCTCATTATTGACTCACCCCCTCTCGGTAATCCAACAATTGGTATTAGAGTAGGTTCCTTCACGAATTAGTTTAACCACTGGAAGGTAAGTCATGGAGAGAAACAATATGTATAAAAATGGAATACCACAGTTTGATGGATAGAACTATGCATTCTGGAGCACAAGGATGAAAACATATGTAAAATAACATGGATTTGATGTTTGGTGATCAATGGTAGTTGGATACAAAGCACCAACCATTCCTCCAACATATAAAGATGGAAATAAAGTTGCAGAAAATATCTTGAAAGTCAAAAATTTCATCTTGAATGGCTTGTTTGATTCAGTATATGTCAAAGTTATGCTTTACAACTCCACAAAGGAGATTTGGGACAAAATTCGAAATGTGTATGAAGGATATGCCAAAGTCAAGGCAACAAAGATTCAAACTTACATAGGTCAATTTGAACAACTAAAGATGAAGGNNAACAAAGATTCAAACTTACATAGGTCAATTTGAACAACTAAAGATGAAGGAAGATGAAAATATTGCAGCTCATTTTTTACGACTTGATGAAATGGTGAAAGCAATGATAGGATTGGGAGAAGAATTTGATGAATCTATAATTGTTCAAAAATTACTAAGATCTCTTCCAATGAGATTTGATCCTAAGATGTCAGCACTAGAAGAAACAATAGATCTGGATTCGATAAGCATGGATGAGCTACATGGAATATTCACTAATTATGGAATGAGAATAGAATAGGAGAACCCAGTTACAAAGGAAGAAACATTCAAATAATCCAAGAAGATAAAGAAAAAGAGAAATAAATAGCCAAAGTCAGAATGTGGTTTTAGTGATGATTCAAAAGAATATGAAGAAATGAAAAACTTCGTAAGAAAGTTGAAAATGGGAACACGTAAATATAAAGGTAAGCTTATGTTGAAATTTTTTAATTGTGGTAAAATTGGTGATTTTTCAAATAAGTTTCCTTATTCCATAAATTCATATAGTGATGAAGAGGAAGAGCCCAAGGAAGAAAAGAGATATCAAAAGGGAAACTAGAAAAAAAAATCCTTCAAGAAAAATCTATACTCAAGAAAAGACAGCTCTTCATCTAGTGAAGATGATGAAACTGACAGTGATTTAGAAAAGGTATTATTTGTGGCTAAGGAAAATCAAACAATAAAATATGATAGTTTATAAGAATACGGTGAATTCTATCTCAAAGAAGAATTAATTAGTGCCTTATAATAACTAAGGAAAGAAAGAAAGAAAAACAAGTTAATCAAGAGAGAACTAAATGGAACTCAGAATATCAACTTAGAGGAAGTCAACCAGATAATTACAAAGTTGAAAGTCTAGGTAGAAGAGGAAATAAGAATTGAATAAATACTCATAAGTCATCTAGAAGAGAAGGAGAAGATGATTGAAATTTTAGAAGAAAAATCAGTCACTCTAAGAAAAGATCTTCAGAAGAAGGATATGAGCAGGATAACACCAAGACATTGGATAATATCATCAACAATCAAAGGCCATACTATGACAAGTCAGGACTAGGATACAACCAAATGCAGACTAAGAAAGGTTCAAGCTCCATGAAGAAAGAAAAAGAACAAAAGAATTATGCAGAAGTTCTCAAAGGAAGGAATCATGGTCAACAAGAATCATAAATGAATGAATACAGAAGACCCTCTACATTCAAGCATAAAGGAATATTCAATTATTGTGAAAGAAACAACCAAAGTGAAGATCTTGATAATCCAAGGAATAATTATAGAAGGAATACACCAGAAGGAAAATCATTCACTCCCAAGTATGTAAATATATTTTATGCTCATTGTTTTTATTGTACTAAATTTAGACATAAGGTTGCATATTATAGGGCTTATGAAAGAAATAATCAGGAAATAAATGCTTATGTGGCCCCAAAAAACATTGAATGTTACAAATTCCACAACTATGGACACATATCTTGAAATTATAGAAGCATGATAAGGCCTTCCATGAAAGAAAATATTGATGAGAGACACGAGAAGGTTTGGAGAAGAAGTGAAAAACAAGAGGAGAAGGAAAATGAAGAACAAGTCCAAGGAATTGTACTTTCAGGATTTGTAGTAGCACAAGATCATGATGAATTTACAAGAAAAGAGGAAAGTGTCAAAATTCAAGTATAACATGAAGAAGATGTCAACACCTAGGATGATGACCAAATTCAGGAAGAAGATGAAAATGAATATGTATTCATAGATGAAGAAGAAGATTACACTACATCAGATCATGTATTGTTTTGAGACATTCGGCTTAGAGACTCCCCAATAATATGAATATTAGACAGGGGGAGTCTATGTAGTATCTGAGACAGATGGGTCAACATTGTGGAAAGTTGAGTAACAAAGTCTTGGATAGTATGGACAGAGATGGATTTATAGATTGGTTCAAAGATTGATTCAGACATTGTTTCAGAGAATGTTAGATGATTATATGAACGCTTAAATTTTGAATGCTTAGTCTTGAATTATTGTTATATATGTCAGTTGATTACTCAAGGAAACACCAATGGACAATAACTCCAATAGGTTGAGGTACAGTTTGATGCATGTATGATGCATGGATAGGTCCAAGGATAGTCATAGGAATAACATATCATGGTATTCTTGATGCAGTATTATTGAGTAGTTGATCGGTGTTCTGGTAGAAAAACAACATCCACAGCAGATGCATATTGCAGTGATAGCATATTTTTCACAGTGATTACATGAAATCTTGTAGAGAATATAGGGGGATTCATACCATAGGTGAATTTAATTTCTTAACCATGATTGGTTTGAGAAGGTACAATATGAGATCAACAAGTGGAGTTAATCCTTGTCAAAGGGAGAGAGAAATATCAAAGGAATTTAGATAGGGGGAGCATCCCCAAGGGGATTTCAGATAGGGGGAGCATCCCCAAGGGGAGATACCCTTTTCCATTGATTCCAAAGGGGGAGAGATAGAAACATTGATGAGGAGTATACGCATGAATGTTATCATGACTAAGTGTTTCCATCAATGACAAAGGGGGAGATTTTAAAATAGTTGGATTAGGTTGTTGAACAATTGGTTTGGAGAGTTGGTTGTCATTCATGTCAAACCTTATACAAGTCCCAGATACATGGTTGAAAGTGTTTGACAGTTGATTATCATATGCATGATTTTTATTGTGGTTATGTTAGTTGTCATTGGTGTTGGTTGATGTAAACAATTGAGATGGATACACTTGATGAAATCCAGTAGTGAATTCCGATAGAAAAAAGGTAAGAGAGGTTTGATCATGGAATCAAGATATGAAGATAAATTTATATGAAATTAATGTGTGGATAGATGGAATGTACACATTATGTCGTTTCTGGTGAAATACGGTACATCACACAGTTCCTCACGGTTTGGGAGATATGACCTTGAGAAGTTAGAGGACCCTCATAGAATATTCTAGAATTCATTAGAAGGTCAAAGAGGAAGTTAAGTATTCTAGAATATCGTAGAAGGTCATGGATAAGTTGGATATTTAAAGTGGTTTCATTAAATAAATAAATTAAAGGTAAATTAGTTGCACCAAATAATGGTTAAGTGGAAAAAGTTTGATTAGTCAAAATGGGTTAAGTAAGTTTTGGTAAAGTAGTTGCACAACTAATTATGGATTGATTATTTAAGGAAAGTGGTTAAGATAAGTGGTCAAAGGTTGATTAGAAAAATTGGACAAAGTGGTTAAGTGGATAAAAGTGGGTTAATGGGTTAACCCTAGAACATGGAGAAAGGGGTAAACTTGTTTCAAGGAAACTTCTAGAGGAAGACATGAAGAGTATAAAGGAAAGAACAAGCCTCTCTCATTTGTCTCTATTGAACTTCATTGAATATCATTTGTGAAAGTTGATTTGTAGGTCTTCATTGTGAAATATGAAGCTACGCAAATATAAGGCAGTGAAGAAAAGAAACGACAAATATTTCATTGTTGCAGAGGTATCAAAATTGCGACAGAAAAATTGCAGTAGAAAAATTACGGCAGAAAAATCATAGCAACAAAACCGTGGTATCTTAATCGTGACAGCAAAATCGTAGAAGAAAAACTGTGGCAACAAAACCATAGCATCAGAATCATGGCAATAGAACCACGACAACAAAATCACAACAACAAAACTATGACAACATAATCATAGCTAAAGAAACAGATCCATAATAGATTCACAACTACAGAAAAGTAAGAGGTATGTTAATGTTTTTTCTTGAGTTGGATCTATGTGATTGGTTGAGGTTTTATCTTGAGAAGTTTGGTGAATGCCCTCTTGGAGGTTTAGCACTTGTTGTTTAGTAATATCTACTAGTGTATATTGCTAGTGAATTTCTAGTTCATATTGGCATATCTTTTGATGTATGGTTGAGGGTTAGTTGTGAGAGATTGCACATAGAAGAAACATCCTGTATGAGATATGGTTTTGAGAGCTAAGGCATAGCCCTTGAGTTGGTGTTGATGTTTGTAATTACTGCATAGATCATATCTAGTGAGGCATACAACTGGTACATGTGTTGGAGGTTGTTGGTATATATTGGTATAGGTTGATTATAGGTTATTGGTACAAGTTGACTAAAGGTTATTGGTACATGTTGATTATAGGTTGTTGGCACATATTGGTATAGGTTTACAATGGTATATTTCATAGTGATAGTGTGGCAATGGTTTCGTCAGTTATTTGAAATTTATATTTCAGGGTGGCAGGATAGGTAAAGGAAAGGGGGTTGTATCCTCCTTTCGGTTGGTGCCAGAGAATCAGGGAGTTGAAGCTTCCTTCAGGTTGAAGCCTAAGAACTAGGTTGTTGTATCCACCTTCCAGTTGTAGCTAGAGAACCTAGGGAGTTGGATATTCCTTTAGGTTAAATCCTAAGAAACTATGAGGTTGGCGCCTCCTTCTAGTTGGAACTAGAGAATTGGAAGTTGGTGCTTCCTTGAATGTAATTCTTGACATATAAGAAAAACATTTTGTGGTTTTCTCCGACATTGGGTTTCTACGTAAATATTGGTGTGTTTTTCATTCTGTGGATGTGTTTGTTTTTGTTTATTATGCACCGATGAATGTTAATGTTTATGATATAGCAATATATTGATGATGAACATATGAATATGCTTGAATATGTTAAAGGAATATACATTGTGTTTTAAAGGATTAGTAAGTGGTATAATTTCTCATTATTGATTCACGCCCCCCTCTCAGTAATCCAACAATCTTTGCAATGGAATGGGGTTGCTACTAGGACATGATTATGCCATTTGGGTTGCACTAGAGATATTTTCCAGAGTATTTGTTGAAGCCTTCAAGGAGTTTATTCATAAGCTTTTAGAAGTGTATATAGATGATTGGACAACATTTATTCTATTGAAAGATCATGTTGAACTTTTGTGCTTAATGTTGGATGTGTAAGAAATACCAGATCTCATTGAGTCTGAACATATGAATATTTTGTGTGTCATTTGGAATTTTATTGGGCCATGTGGTGTGAAAATAGGGATTAATAATGGACCCTAGAAAGATGGTTGTGATTGTTGATTTTCCACCACCAACTTCAGTATGACAGTTGAAGTCCACATTGGGTCATACAGGATATTATAGGAAGTTCATAAAAGGATATGTGTAGATCACAGCCCCTATGGAGAAGTTACTAAAGAAGGAAGTGAAGTATCAGTGGAATGGTGAATGTTAGAAGAGTTTGGATAAACTGAAACAAAATATGGTCATCGCGTTGATTCTAGTTTTTCCTAACTCGAGAAAAGAATTTCATGTACATGTTGATGCATCGTCGATAGAATTGGGAGCAGTTTTGGTACAACTAGGTGAAGGAGAGATAGACCATATGATGCCATTCTCCAACATGAAGTTGTCATCTACAGAGTAGCACTACACCACAACAAAATGAGAAGGTTTGGCGATGGTATATGCCCTGAAAATTTCAGACATTACCTACTTGGATATCATTTCACGATGTATATAGACCACTCTACGTTGAGATACCTATTGAACAATCCAATGTTGGGGGGTAAAACCTACAGATGGTTATTATTGTTCCAAGAATATGACTTTGAGGTGATTACAAAATCAGGAAAGTTTAACTTAGGACTAGATCATTTGTACTGCATATTGTTAAGAGAATAGGCAAGGAACTTGGATGATAGTTTTCTAGATGCACACTTATTTGTAATTTGGATGGTGGATGACTATTTTTCATAAATAGTTCTATTTTTTAGCACATGAGTATCCCCATCAGACTTCATAGTAGAATATAAGAAGAAAATTGTAGTGAAGGTAGCAGACTACCAGTTTATAGCAGAAAATTTGTATAAGTTAGGCACAAATGGTATTTTTTGACGTTGTGTACTAGATCATGAAAGAAACATGGTATTTTTAGAATCACACGAAGGGGTTGCAGGAGGACACTACGCATGAAAATAAACAACTTAGAATATTTTTCATGCAGGGTTATGGTGGCATACCCTTCACAAAGATGCTAAAGAATTTTTCCAGAGTTGCGACATTTTCTAGAGACTTGGAAAGCCTTCTAGGAGAGATGAAATTCCCTTGGTTCCACAATTGAAGTTACATACATTTTGACAAATGTACAATGGATTTTTTTGGGTCTATTAATCCACTAGCTAAGAGGTCGGGAGCTAGGCACATTATTACTGCGACAGAATACTTAACTAGATGGGTCGATGTAGAGCCAATTAGAGCCTACAACACAAAGACAATTGTGTGATTTTTATTCGAAAATGTAGTCACAAGGTTTGTATTCCCAATAGTACTAATGAGTGATTAGGGAACAAAATTTATGAATAGGATGATTGTTGCATTGACTGAGTTTCATATCCATCACCATAAGAGTATGCTATACTATCCCTAGGCAAATGACACAGTAGAAGATTTCAATAAGATTTTGGAACATGCACTGACAAAGGTATAAATAGATTACAGACCCTAGATTTCAATAAGATTACAGACCGAACCACATTGATGAAGGCCTATTGTCCATTAGAGAAGACATGTTACCTCGTTGTCTACTTATTCCGTCGACTGTTGCACCGAGAACACTTTTGCGAATTGTATCTAAGACAACTCATTGATACCATGATGTGTTTACTAAGATTGACACCTGTTCTATTGCATCGAAGCATCCATTCATCAATCTAAGTTATTCGATCTTGAGTGTGTATGTCGGTCAAACTTAGTGTAGATGAAAAGTGTGTAGAAGAAGTTCTAATCAATCTAATGGTTGAGAAAGTAATGTCCACCGAGATTCAAGCCTCATTGATGAGAGGAGTGTAAGCCTCCCCGTCGACTGCTTGTGGATCCGGTCCATCCTAAGTTGCAGTAGAGAAGAGAACCAAGCATCGAGATGACTTGGCAAATGCAAAGTTAATCTCGACTATCCTACCTGACTACATCCCACCTTTGGCTGGCATGGTGAGTCGTGACAATGTCCTGAGAGATTTCAATTATACCTTGGTTACTATGTACATCCCAAAGGGGATACGTGTAGTTAGAATGCAACAGGATAAGATCAAGACATTAAAATTCAGTGACTTCAACCTAGGAGACTGCAAGAACCATAGTATGCTCACCCATCATAGGTACTTGACTAGGATGAAGGGGAATAACTTGAGGATAATCCCCCAACCATGGACTATGAACCTCGCACAGTCCACCATTCTGAATGTGATGAAGATTCCACATTTTGGAAGGCACCAAGAGGTTAACGTG
>CBVK0101859366.1:0-10531 GCA_900067695.1 Picea abies | reverse complement strand
GGGTTTGGGGATTATGTAACAGGTATGGGGATGTCAGCCCATGGGTTTACCCATGTTTAGGCCCCTTTTGTAATGTATAAATATAAATCTAGGTGATGTAATTAGGGGTGTATGTGATGCTAAGTTCAAATGGCGCAAGTGTGTGATATCAAGTGCTAAGTGCAAGTGATAGTTGTACATGATTTGTGCATGCTATGTGAGACTTGCAAGGCAAATGCAAGTGACTGTAAGGGATTGAGTAGAAGCTTTGTGCTATAACCTAACTTGGGGAAGGAGGATCTGGCAAGGTGCACGCAGATCTATTATCCTATGTGGATTAGGATCTTGTGGCTCTGTGCATGTAAGAGATTGACAAAAGATAATAAAAGAGAAGAAGAGTTGGTGGATGTAGCCCCAGGCTGGGGGTGAACCACGCATATCCTGTGTTGTTATGATTTGTGCGATGTATTGATGTGGTTATGTGTTTACTTGCTTAATGCTTTGGTATAGATGAATGATAGATAGATCTGTTGATTCTTTGTGCTTAATACTATGAATAAGTGCTAGATCTAACCTATGTGAATGTGCTTATTTCTCGTCTATACTAGATCTGGGTGAATACTGCAATGATCTGTGATTAGGGTTTTAACTGCGAAGTAGATACTGGTTAAATATTGATGAACTGTAACTTCTAAGTGCTTTGATATAATATTGTAATCACAGATATGTGTCTCATCTAATATTGCATACATTGGAGTCCTACAATCACCCTTGCCTCTACCTCAGGTGAGACTTCATATGCTTCGCAAGTGTTGTCGAAATGGTCGGTAGTTAGGGATTTGTTAGTGCGCTCTTGAGCGTTGAACCCTGGGTCCACCCCTGTTCCAACAATGACACAAGCATTAGCTTGTAAACTATTAAGGAAGTGTATGAGATACCAAGTACCAACAAAAGTTATTGCGACAACCGAGAATTGCGTCAAATGCGTATAGATGAACTAGGCAACATTATTTCTCAGTCGGTTCTTGATCGATTGTGAGGAAGCGCAAGATAAAGGGATCGTATTTCTCTACACATGGATACTCATTCTAATTGCATTATCATCATGGAGGGAGACAAAAGACATGTAGATTTTGGAAGTGAAAGGTAATCCATGTCTAGCAACAAGATATCAAAACCTATGACATACTACACACAAGGTGGGATAGATTGACAACAATCTTTAATTTTATATCTACAAGGAAACGATTCAGAAAATAATTCATAGTACTTCGCGCATACTACCATAGGCGGTCGAAGCCTACAAGCCATGTGTGAACTTTAAGTCATAGTTCCACCACATGTATGTGAAAGAAAAGAAGGACCCCAATAAAGAATGGTTTCCCACAAGGTACACGTTAACTGAGGAAGAGATGGACCACATTATGGTAGATTAGGATGTTGATTGGAAGATCCCACCAATAGAGAAAGAGATAGAGAAAGTAGAGACACAACGACTAGATCTTGAAGATATATCAAGCACAAAATAAGGAGAATAACAGGAGAAAATAAATGGCACAAAAGAAACAATGCAGAAGACAACATTGCTCACAGATAAGAAGAAGAAAGAACCAGAGACAGGAAATTCCATACCACAACAGACGAAGTGGAAAGTATTCAAGGAAGCCGTCATCCAAGCCCTGATAGAGGAAGACTTCGAAGATATTGGTGATTAAGTTAAATAAGTCATATATGACGCATTTCAATGTGTGACACACAAGGAGGAGGAAATGCATAGAAAGATGCAGGAGTAGATGGTTGAGTTTCACTAATTTCTAGAAGTAGCACATATCACACCAATATGATAGACAGAGGATGAATAGACAACATGAACTAGAAAAAATGGGGAGGTAGGGCTAACAATATCTCAGTCATTATAGGTAGCAGGTGAATGCATATTGATCAAGTTAGCAACAATGATGATATTTTTCCCCACGATAGAGATGCAGGAACAAGAAAGGACACTAGGTTATACTAACTTTGTTTTATTTCAATTATCGACATATGAATTGAAAGAATTGTACATGAGTGTGACACAAGAGGTGAAATCACATGCAGAAATGACATCTAGCGAGTTGGTTAAGGTTACCAAAAGAATGTATCCTTGGATATGGAATACAACAAAGTCAAGCAAGAGCGACATGAGGCTATGCAGGAGGTCAAAAGGATGCAACAGGAATTTGTGAAGGTCTACAAATAACTTTGAGAGGCTCGGATAGATATGGAGGCCCCATTTGAAGAACAAGTAACAAATATAAGCGAAGTTATTTAGGGATTTCACACATGTATAGTCAACTTAGAAGTGTGCATGAAACTGATTACTCCAACAAAAGAAAGGGAGAAAAGGGAACAAACAATGACCACAATTGTGGAGAGCATAAATAACCTAGAGGTAGAATGTGCTCATCTATATCCAGAAACCAAGGGCATCTGAATGCAACTAACTAAACATAGGGAGATACAAGATATTAGCCAGAAGATATAGGATGTGCAAGAAAAGGTGCATAAGTTCAAATAAGTAATCGGTACATTACCACCAGTAGAGGTGGTAATGGAAATGGACAAGAATAGGAAGTTGTATTCATAAATGAATCATCTAAGGGCAGAGAAGAAAGCTCATGCAAAACATATTGAGGTACTACAAGACGAATCCTATAGGGTGACAATGGCCTTAGTATCCACTCAAGGTATAGCCAAACAAGAAGTTGAAGAAAGTGTCGAGAAGATGCAGGCACAGGTTATTTCCGAAACAATCAACAAAATTTTGCAGAAGGAGACAAAGGTAAAGGAGAATTTCAAAACAAAGGATACATTTGAAAATTTCATTGTGAATTGGAAGAAGGCTTGAGTGGCTCGGGACGAGCCACAGGTGAGTTTTGGGTGCCGGGACGAGCCACAGGTGAGTTTTGGGTGCCTGTTGAACATTATTTTTGGATAAGTTTTGATAAGTCTTGGGAATCGCATAGGAACAGATTGCCTAACATTTTGGATAAGAAGAAGTGCACATGAAAAGTGGGTAAAGAATGTTATTGATTCAATGCGAAAAAGGTAGAAAGTAGTTAGGATTTTGGGATATTTTTTCCACATTGTAACAGGCTTCTCCCTAGTGTAAAACTATAAATTGTAATGGGGTTTTGGGTAGAAGCAGTTATGAGATTTTTTGGTGTGGAGTTATTTAAGTTAGTCGATTTTTGGAGAAGTATTGAGGAAGTATTTTGAGGTATGACTGAGGAGTGAGGCTCACACTATAGTAGAATGGCTAGGTAGGTTTGAGTAATGGCTACTATTTCATATTTTTTTAAGCAGTAGAATGGTGCACAACTATAAGAAGACTATAAATGACCAATATAATAAGCCAATTGTTGTGGACATAACCCAGATTGGGGTGAAACATGTTAAAACATGTGTCTTGATATGATGTTATGTGCATGATATGAATATCATAGATCTGTTGAATGTTTAGTAAATTATACCCCTTATTTGTGGGACATCCTCCTCTCATGAGGTTTTTATGTACACGTGGCATCATTTGATTATTTATTTACTTAGTCTCCTTCTTTATGTGGATGAAAAGTATTCTTTGTTAGTCTCCTAGGTTAATTTTAGTGAGAAAGAATTAATAAATAATGAGAAGGATATAGAAGATTCCTATATAAATAGAGGGTCTCCTCTCATTCCAAATTCTTGTGAATTGCTAGATATAGTTTGTGACTAAAATTAATAGAATATATTCCTTTTGAGGTTATGGATCAAGGTGCCATTCTTGGCCCTAGAAGCTTAGAAGCTTCCTTTAGGACATAACTCTTGGGTTTCATCCCCTGGCCATATCAAGGGTTCAAAGACTCATATTTAATGTTCAAACCCTCATAATGATGACTATATTTGTCCTGTTATCCCTTGATATATTCTAGACTATTGTTGGAATGATGTCGAGGCACCCCAGGGTCCAAGACTCGGGATGAATCTTAAGGCCATATTTGTAATAAAATAATTGTGAAATCTTTGGGAATTTTTTCCCTCTCTCTCTCTTTCTTTTGAAATTATAGGACCTCAAACAATTCCTCTCTCTCTCTTTCTTTTGAAATTATAGGACCTCAAACAATTCTCAGTCTAGATGAAAAATGCTCTCAACTATCAGATGCATATGTCTACGAGTATTTCAGATATCCAATCTTAAAAGGGAGGTGAAATGGTGGAGTAGAGGAAAGAAAAAAATAAACATACAAAGCACTACTCATAATCAATCCTGTAACCTATGTGAAATCAATAGCATGCTAAGAAATTAAGGGTTCAACAACAATAATAAGTGTAAATAGATCAATAAAAATATGCTTCAAATAGTTAACACCTTCATACACTCAAATACATGGAGGTTTGTTGGACAAGAATTTTGGATAAGTCTTGGGAATCATTTAGGAACATATCAAATTCCATTTTTGATAAGGACCAGTGCACGCAAATAAATTGAAGCATGTTCAAGATTCAACCTACAAAAGGCATAAAGTAGTTATGATTTTTGGATATTATTTCCACATTGTAACAAGATTAGCCCTATTGTAAAGATATAAATTGTAATGGGTTTTTGGTAGAAACGGGATTTTTTTGGGGTGAAGTTATTTTGAGTTAGTTAAGTTTTGGAGAAGTATGGAGGAATCATTTTGAGGCATAAATGAGGAGTTAGGCTTGCACTATAGCAGAATGGCTAGGCAAGTTTGAGTAATGGTTACTGTTGCATATTTTTGTAATCACAATGCGCAGTTGTAAGGAGACTATAAATTACTAATGTAAGAAGCCATCCATTATGGACATAGACAAGATTGGGGTGAACCACGTTAAAAATTGTATCTTGATGTGATGTTATGTGCGTGGTATGGATATTTAGTATTATGACTATGTTACTGATATTGTGCATTGATGATGAAATATTCAATATTTTGAATGTGTTTTTCATATATGTTGTCATAATGTCACACACTAAAGTAACTGGTAAATGAATGGATGTCAAGTAGAGTAATTCCACACATAGGATATGTTTCATGATAAGTAATTGTTAAATGATGAAAATGCACACACAGTAATAACATGTTGAATGCCTCACTTCGCCTCATCATTGCAGAAACTTGGTTCATGCATTCCCTCTAGATGCCTCAGATGAGATTTCACTTGCTTGTAGGTGATGCTGAAAGGACCGGTGTCTAAGGGTTTTTTTGGTGTATTTATGATTAACCCCGAGTCTACCCACTTTGTGCCAAAAAATAGTTCTATTTCCAGGAATTACAAGAGATAAACCAGAAGATACAGGATATGCAAGAAAAGGGGGTACACTACCACCGATAGAGGTGGTAATGGAAATGGATGAGAACAAGAATTTGTATTAAAAAATGCATCATCTAAGGGAAGAGTAGTAGGCTTGCATGAAAAATATTGACATACTGGAAGATGAATCCTATAGGGTTAAAGTGACCTTAGCAGCCACTTGAGGTATAGCCAAAAAGGTAGTCGAAGAAAGTGTTGAGAATATGCAATCTCGGGTTACTACCAAAACAATCGGCATGATTTTTCTAAATGAGACATAGGTAAATGAGAAGGCCATGACAACAAAGGAGACATTCGAAATGTTCATGGAAAACTGGAATAAGGCCTGAGTGGCTTAAGATGAGCCATAGGTGAGTGTCGTGGGTCTGTTGGATATGTGTTTTGGATAAGTTTTTATAAGTCTTAGGAATCACATAGGAATGGATCACATGATATTTTGGACAAGGAGCAACATGCGTGCAATGCAGGTAAATCATGTTTAGGATTCAATGCACAAAATGTGGAAAGTAGTTAGGATTTTGGGACATTTTGTCCACGCTATAATGGGATTAGTCTTAGTGTAAAACTATAAATTGTAATGGGGTTTTGGGTAGAAGAAGTTCTGAGAAATTTTTGTGTGGATTTATTTTGAGTTAATCAAGTTTTGTATAAGTCTTGAGGAATATTTTTTAGGTATGCTTGAGGAGTGAGGCTTGCACTACAACATAATGACTAGGCTAGTTTGAGTAATGGTTATTGTTGCATATTTTTGTAAGCGCAATGTGCAGCTGTAAGAATACTATAAATGGCTAATATAAGAATCCAATCATTGTGGACATATCCTATATTGGGGTGAAGCACGTTAAAACTTGTGTCTTGATGTGATGCTATGTGTGCGATATGGATAGCATAGATCTATTGAATGTTTAGTATCATGACTATGTTACTGATATAGCACAGTTTTTATGAAATCTTAGTATTCTAAATGTGTTATTCCTATATGTTTTCATAATGTCACACACTAGAGTAACGGGTAAATGAATGAATGTCAAGTAGAGTAATGTTGCACATAGGGTATGTTGCATGATAAGTAATCGTTAAATGATGAAAAGACACACATGATAAGAAATAAACAACACACAGTAAGAACATGTTGAATGCCTCACTTCCCCTCATCACTGCAAAAACTTGGTTCCTACAACCCATCTAGATGCCTCGGGTTAGACTTCACTTTCTTGCAGGTGATGCTGAAATGGATGGATTCTAAGGGTTTTGAAGTTGTATTGATGATTAGGCCTGAGTCTTCCCACTGTGTGCTAACATTGACCAATGAGCTTATGGATTTTTTCATAATGATATCCAAATAACATGAACGATTACCCAAGGGTCCTACCCAAGCACTCCTAACTCCTACCTGCTTGTATCATCTCTTTTGGCCCATCACCTCTTGACATGAAGCCATGATATAGATTATTTATATTATATCAGGGCCTTTGTGTATTGATACTTGTTCATCAGAGGAATGTGGTCAGGAAGCAATAGTGTGCACAACATGTTGCCTCTTCTAATGAAGGAAAATATGACAATGAAGAGTCTTAAGATTGTTGGTCTTTAGACTTAGGGATATCACAACAACCTATATATGTTCTACTTTGATGAGAAGATGTCAATAGAGGGTATCTGACATCCTGTCACATTTCATGTTTTGGGAAAGGATTAATAGTTTTGTCTTTGGTTCTTCTGAGTGGGAATATTTTTGATTAGTGATCTGATTATTGGAATACTAAGAGTGGGGTGAATATTATTATTATGCAATATTTTACCACTTTTAATAAGAACATGTAATTATTGACTTTATCATAAGTATATCATCAATATACCAGTAGTATCAATCAACATAGCATAAAAAATAACCATAGATACACAGTACACCAGAATTTACGTGGAAACCCAAATGGGAGAAAACCACATAATGCTTTCTTATATATCAAATATTACATTCATAGGAAGAAATAACTTCTAAATTATCTAGCACCAACTAGAAGGAGTAAGTAAACCCATGATTTATAACCACCATCCTGAAGGAATCTCCAAATCCATGAGTTCTTCGACACCAACTGGAAGGAGGCTACGACCCCCTAATTTACAGGCAACAACCTGAAGGAATCTCCAACTCCTTGATTTCTCTAAAATGAAGCGGAAGGAGGATATGACCATTTGACTTATAGGAACCATCCTAAAGGAAGCTCCAACTCCCTGATTTCTCTTGCACCAATCGAAAGAAGGATACAACCCCCTTTCCTTTCCTTGCCCTCTCGCCTTGAAATATAAGTGTAGACTCATTGTCAGTACCATTGATCAAATTGTAACTTGCACGGATAGATTAACCAATCTTTCACTATCACATAAATCTATTACTGACAATCTATCTCATCAATATGTAACTAATGATCAACCAATCATCCAACCTGTCACTATCCCTTTCACTGTCTCTTTCTCTTTCATTTTCTCTGTCAATGTCACTCTCTCTGTCACTAATATACCATCATCAACTACAACCAAATCCACTCACTTGGATACCAAAACCATTACCATGCCATGTACATCAACCATATACTAGAACCTATACCATACCATATGCCAAGTTGTGCCAATATCCCAACAACCAAGATCATATACCAAGTATATGCCAATATAAAAATGATGTGCCTCCAACAATGAACCATAACATCCATGAACTAAGTACCAAGGATATGTCTCAAGAATATATCAATATCACCAAAACATGGACCTCAACCATATGCAACCATATACCAAAATGTCCTCCAAGGAATTCCTTAAGCATGTGCCATACCATCCAGATTCCATAATACAATCCTCAACAAAGAACATAAAAGATACCTTTACTCATGAATAAATAACTTATACACCCCATCTCAAATCCTGTAGCAACTTTATTATACCATCATACCTTGTTGAAACCTGAAAAAAAAATTCCTCATCAGATCTGGCTTAGACTCATTGGATAGATGCTAGATATCACATGGGGCCTCACGTGATAGATTTTAAACAACCTGTAGGGGTGCCTCATGACACACTAGTATCCTGACCCATGGAGGTCAGCCAAACTAGGGTTTCCTTAAATCCTTCCCTCTCTGCAACTCCGATACTTTCCCACTTATTTCTTCCTCATATCCACTTCCTCAGATATGCTACGAAAAGGCTTACCAAAAGATCACTTGAAATATAGATAAGCGTTGAACTTGTGTGTGTAAATATGAGAAACTTCTTGAGGTGTATTTATACTTTTCCATGTGACTTCTTTTCTTCACTTTAGGGACAACCTGTATTTTTTTGTTATAACCACTTTACCCTTTAATTAATGACTTGTAACATATTTTATAACCATTTAGGGGCTTCTTGACCATTCTTCTAGGCTTCCAACTTCATGGCCTTATAACTCCTTATTTTTGAGGAACCATGGGGCGTACCACCCACCATTATAAATGACATGATGAGGACTATACGTCAGTTAGGGTTTTGTATACAGTTGAACTAATCTTCAAACTCATTTTCCTTAGTCAAATTCGGGCCTCATGACCACAACTCTAGGTTTCTTGTATCTTTCTTCAAAGCATCTTCCCATGAGGGCCATGCTTAAAGCTACACCATAAGGGGACTACTTTGGAGACTTCTTCAACTATACCCATTAATTCTAGAGGATTCTTGACTTCCTCTAAAGTTGACATCAATGACAATCAATTTTCCAAAAATCTCCCCCTTTGGCATTGATGGCAACGTTCATGCTCTTGTAACACTCCAGGTTTCGAACCCCCATTTTAAATAATGTATTTACAATGCTGAGATATCTAAGTGCCCAAACAACTATTAAAGGGCTAGTATGCCCCAGAAATGTAATGTTTTGATCATTATTAATAATAAAAACATAGTTGGTTGTTAGACGGACAAGGACTACAGTTATAGGGGGCTATGATTCCACATGAGAGGGATCTTGAGGAACTAAGTGTTTATTTCCTATTTTTTTATTACCCTTTTTGTCTAAGAGAGGGGATCGGTTACATGAGCTTCTTGGGGAAGGCCAGGAGGTTCTTTTTTCCCCATGAGGTTACTTAAACCCACCTTTGCTCTAATGGGGGAGTTTGAATCATGACTTGTTTGTTGTTTTCCCATTCACTCACTCATTTTTCCCTCATGCACTCCCATTAACGCACTCCCATGCATGCACCCCCTGACCCATTAATCGACCATCCTCACCTGTGTCTTGGGCTGGAAAAGGAAACAGAGCTGCTGAAGAATTTATCCATGGGATAGTTGGTTGTAGTGGTCCTTGGTGTGATCCAACCATGACCTGGGGCCTGCATGTCTGAAATGCATTAGCTTGTGCCCTGTTTTTCTCACAACTGTGAGTCTTCCGAGAGCCACACATCAACAGATCCATGGATTCAGATAAAAGCCAGTGGGGACAAATAAGTTCAATGTTTGAGATTTCTAGAGTTGGGAGTCCTGAAGGAATTGTAATCGTCAATTCGCAGGAGACACGCATCGGTAGATCGTGAGCCCCGAATAAAAATGTTTTCAAGGAAAAAGGTTGAAGTTTGAGATCTCTGAAGTCCAGAGTCCCAAAGTAAAACATAGCTTTCAGATTGAGGAGGACATGTGGAGTAGATCCGTGAACTCCTGGTGAAGACCTGAAGTGAATCTTGGTCATCTGATCTAGGAGGAAACATGGCGACAGATTGGCCAGTTCGGGAATTCGGAGTTCGAGAGAATTGGATTGGCCAGTTCGGGAATTCGGAGTTCGAGAGAATTGGAAGTGTGCTAGTTTGAAAACTCTAGAAGCCCCAAATCCTGATGAGCCGAAGTGATGGGGCACGATGAAGTCACATAGAGGTGATTTGGACCCTGGAATCCCCGAAGTGACATGGCTTGTAGACATCACCTGGGATGACGTGGACACATCGGATGTGTGCCACGTGTCAGTAAGATTTGATCTTTTAGAATATTGAAAATTGGATTAGAACGTGACATGTGTTACCCTTATGATTGGGCCACATGTCCACTTCCATCATTTCACCACATGGCGATAGATCATGCAATCCAGAAGAATGGGCACTCAAGAAGGAAAATATGTGACAGGTTGCGTTGGGTCGAAAAATCCTGAAGGCCTGAAGGCAGGAGTATATATAGACCATCGATT
>CBVK0101859331.1:0-13635 GCA_900067695.1 Picea abies | reverse complement strand
ACTCGTTAAAAGGTTAGAAAAGGCGTCTTTCGAGTGATAGTTTATCTCTTTTTCGGTCTCGTTAGACTATTGTACAAAAAAGGAACTGAGAGAGTTATCTTTTAAGTGTTTTTCCAAACTCTATAATCCTGAAAAACCTTCGAGTTTTATATCTTTGGACTCGCTAAATCACACATCGACAGGCCCATACGGGATCAAACCCTTACTTCTTCTAGTTCGCTAAACAAAGGAAGAGAAAATTACCGAAGGTGAGTTTTATTGAGAATGTGTTACCCTCCTCGAGCTTGTTAAATCAAAAAGAGGTACTCGTCTATCTGGATGGGGGAAAAATTGAAAGAAAGCAAGCCAAGCAGTCTCTTGAGAACATCACCAAGCAATTCTTAGAGTCGCCCTTGAACATGACACTTTTTCATTTGCACGCATCATAATCTGCTAAACCTCTGCATTGATCCAATCCTTTGAGTTCCTTTCACTCCTTTGGGTCACCCAACGCAAGTCACAGTATCCACTGCATAGTTTTGGTCCATGTCATGTTTCTGCTGTTGTGCCTCAGTGTTCAAGGGAAGTATCTTCCTCGAGTGTCAGCCATCACAAATATCTTTCCTCAAAACCTATGTCAGTCCATATCCATTTTGATCCACCAATTAGATCTCTATGTATGTTTCATGTCGTTGATGGGGGATACATCAAGGCCCTCCTTTGACGAGCTTATTCTTGTCGACTTCAACACATTATCCAGAATTAGGCTTAGAAACCAGTTAGTACTTTGGGACCTGCATGCCTCAATGGCAAGCCTCCTCACATTCGACAGTAGGTTTGCATCATTGACCTCTGATCGGATGATTCCATGGATGTTCGACTCCATCTCATCCATTCACATTCGTTGGAATGTACTAGAGTACCTTGGGAATCATTGACATTAATGGTGATCTCCCTCGCACTTGTTAACAGTTCACACCATTGACCGGTAATCAAGTGGTTTCTTCCATGTTCGACATCAGGACATATATTCACATGGTTAGAATCGTACCACATTGGGATCGATAAGAAGACCTTGGGTTGAGTCATCACTTTGATATATACTTTTCCCAGGTTGCGAAGGAGTTTCTCTTGGACAAATAACACATACATTGTTACATAGATCCACTTTGTATTGGTTGTGGCTATGTCTTGTCATCTCGTAGATCCACTATGTATACTTCATGGCTACGATCAGTCTGAGTCGTCAAAGTATAGATCCACATTGTATCTTCGGTGGCTATACCTTTTTATAAATACAATTATGGATCCATAGTGTATTTTATGCCGGTCATATCTTGCAAGTCTTGATCACCCAAGCATAGGTATGCCTGCCTTGGGTTTTGAAACATGTCATAATATTTGTTGGATGTTTGTGCGTAGATTCCGTTAGGTTCTCTGAATCTATACCCTTGCTTGAAAGTCTACAAAGCATTTTAGTTATCAGTTAATGTCTTCTAACTTCATACTTTGGGGGGCAATTTGTTACACATCAAAATTATTCACTTTGATAGTGTCGCAAGTGTCGTCATTACAAGTGTCGCAAGTGTCACATTTTTCTCGCAAGTGTCACATTTTTCTCACAAGTGTCACAAACATCAAACAAAGCATACTGCCATGATGCCTATGTCGTGCCTATAACAACATGATAAGGACACTTAAAACACCTCAAACATTTGATTTGGAAGAGAAGAAATGAGTTAACAAGCTTGCAAACCTTTTTCCATCTGAAAGCACCTCAAAAACTGAGTTTTTGGAGGGGAGTGCTCCCCCTTACACTATCTCGGAGCATCAGTGCTCCCCCTTACACTGTTAGGGAGCATTATAAAGCTCCTCTGGCCCTTTTTAGGGAGCGCTATAGATTTTGAGAGCGCTGGCACCCCCCTAAAGCCTACAAGGGAGCGCTACAGCGCTCTGATGGTCCTTTTGAGGGAGCACTACTTATTCTGGGCATTTGTTAAGTTGTTGAGATGAATGGGGGAAGGATCCTTTCATTCTTGGAAGGTAGTTGGATTCAAATCCCTAGTCCAGCCATGATCTTAGGGTAGATCCTCAACTGAAGGAGGAGATCCTCAACTGAAGGAGGAAAATCCTCAACTTCCCCAAGGATATCTCAAGTGGTTAAAGCCTCTCTAAGGCTATATAAGCAAGCTTTCTAATGGTGAAAGAAGATTGGAAATGGAGAATTACACAAAACTTATGATCTCATAAGTGGTGCTGGAACAGAGCTGATTGGAGAAGAATTGCTAGCATGAAACCTATGATCTCATAGGAAACACATAGTCAGCCAAAGGAGAGTGATCAGTGAAGTTGTTTTCATCCAGGTTGTGGATATTTCGAGCAAGGGTTAGACGAAGGGGACTTGACGAAGTTGTTGCATTCACATATATGATTGTAAGTATTGCTTTCATTATTCTCATTAATATGACACGATTGGCCTGTTTCTTTCTAGTTTGTGTCTAATGTTACATGAACTTATCATTGATAGATAGATCTGTTTTCAAGCTAATATCAATAGAGTAGGAAGTGGTCGTATCTTGTTTTTCTACAGGACTCGGCGAGGAGCAAAGGATCAGAGTGCAACTCGGAGTGTGCAAGGACAAACGTCGATAAAGAGGTACTTCTGTTCTCCTTCCTTCTCATGTGTTGGTTTGTATAGATTTGAAAGTAAGTCAGTGTCCATGTTAAGCATTTTCTATCTTAGAGTTAGGTCAAGCTCTTTGAGTTAATCCACCTGTCCGCAGGGAGATTTTCCTACAACACTTACAATCACTTGCACATAGCTCTGTAAGTTATCAACACATAGTATACATAGATCTAACTCAATCACATAGATCCAACTTCTTACATCACTTGCACTTAGCACAACATCTCGTTACCCCCTATTTTTTACTTACATCGCCTAGATTTATATTTATACATTACAAATGGGGCCTAAACATAGGTAAACCCATGGGTCGACATCCCATACCCATGACATAAACCCTAAACCCAAAAATCCATAAAAAGGAGGCGAGATCTCGCGATATCCACTTCGCCTTTTGCTTCGCCTTCGACCAGCCTGTCAAAGTCTCAAAAATGGTCTAATATGACCAAGGTTCTCCAAAACTTGGTCAAGATCCAACAGGCCCCCAACACTCACCTATGAATTGTCTCGAGTCACTTTGATATGGGAAACTCTGCATCGAAGGCCTCGAGCTTGGCTTGAGATGCCTCTACATGTTGCTTCACCAGGGCCTCCTGCTCGGCGAACTCCTAAATAAATTTCTCGATCATAGGTCCTTCCAAGTGTTGTTCCATCATGGTGACCACTTGTTCTAGTTGTGCACCTTGTCCTTCAATCTCCTCAAAAAGTGTGTAAGATTCATCCTGCACTGGTTGGAGCCTCTGGGTCACTTCCATGACTTTACTCTAGATGGCATGGACCTGTTATTGAACCGTGCATTGTTCTTGGGACCTTTTCATCCTCTCGACCATAGATAGTGGCTTCAACTATGCTTTCATTGTTGTTTCTTATTTCTTTACCTCCTGAAGTTGTGACTCCAATGTCCTTAGTTCTGGGTCCTTTGCAAGGTGCTCACAGGTCTGCGCACTTTGACTGTTGAGTTTTTTTTATTCTAAGGCCAATGCCTTGATTCTTTGGACTATGCTCCAGGTAGTTTCTTTCCTCTGATCCTGCACTTCCTATGGAGTGCTTGGCACTGTTTGCAATTCCAGTTCTACGATTCTTGCTTGAAGCTGTTGAATGGCTTTAGAAAGATTCCCCACCTCGTTCACAATTGTTTCTTCTTCCATTTGGTTTAAGCCCATCACAGAACAAAGTGCTCTGGTGACTGTTTCTTTAACTCCCATCTGCTCCGTGAGAAACTATTCTTTCTCCTTATGAATCTATGCTCTATCCTTAGCAAACTTCACCTAGAGGTCGTATTTTTCTTGTTGCACAACCCGACATTTCTCTATGGATTCCTCTTTTTCTTGCCTCAATGCCACTGTGGCCTACTTTTTTTCCTCCTAGACACGATGAAGGCAGGCTTCTGTTGCATCTTCTATTCTGCATAGTTGGGCAGGCTCATCTCCTAACTTTGTTCCTTTTGATTATGGTGGCATAGTAGACACTACGTAGCTAGAGTATAGGGATTGTTGTACCCCTTTCATCTCTGCTTCAATCCTATCATACATGGTCTCCTGTTTTGCTTCATTGCACTGTAAAATATCCTCAGAGGTATTTGATACAACAACGATGTTGAGGTCGATGTCATCCTCCATGAGAAAAGTTTGCAACTTGGGCGTACTAGCTTTTGACTTCTTTCGTGATGAAGGTTTCGTTGGGGACCCCTTTATTTTATTGGATGTCTCTGTCTCTGTCAGGGGATCTTTAGGTGGTGTTACTTCGCCCTATTTCTTCTTGTCTTCTTCCCCTTCATCCTCTTCTTTTTTTACTTCATCACCTCCTCCCCCTTCAGGTGAATCTGATGCAGTCTCCTCTGATGCATTGTTCAGTTCATGTACCTCTTCCTTATTTTTCTTCTTACTACTGTTGGGTGCATCATATTCTTCTCGAGTGACCATAGGGATTCCGATGAGGTCGAGGTCGGAGAGCTCTACCTATTTGACCGGTACAAGGAACTCTGCAGGCCATTCCTTGGTTATTTCTTCCATGTCCTCCTTAGTGAGTTTGTAATAGGACTGGAGCTCTTCTTTGTGTTCATCTCCACGTGCAATGATATAGATGAAGTGCATGTGTGTCTATATAATATTGTATATAGTGTTGCATATTTATCTATTCTAGGATACTAATGGTAACCACTCTCTACAAGTCCATAGATTACAACATTGGTTTCATTGTTGGTAGTACCTGAACCTTAGTCTATATGAATATGCACACATAGATGTTGAGTTTGGAAGAAATTTGTCAGTGGTGGGAGTGAAAGATCAACAATTATATAAAAATATATGCAAGGATAAATCGACTGACTCTGTCTGAAGCATGAGCATAATTATTTTTGGAAACCCATGAGTGATTTCTTGAATCTATACTAGAATAAATAAGAAAATACAGGAACCGAACTACTAATGAGTAGACACACTCTGGATGGAAAAATAATTCTACAAATTATCAACAGAAGTCAAAAAAACTTGCATGAGTGGGTCGAAAGAATTTTCAATATTATTATAAAGAAAAAATCATTGAAGATAGAAAATTAGTGGACACAATAAAAAAAAAACAATTACACCAATCTTCATGATGGTTTCTTTTGCATGATACCTTCTCTATTATATAAATTCATGTCAAATAAAGGAGTTGATCATATTTTTGAGCATTGACCTCCTCTTAGTACATCACCACCAAATTCTAACTAGGAGGAATGTCAAACAAAGAGGGGAGAGTCCCTATATTCCAACTGCAAAGACACACATGAAGCCTGGGATTTATTCTTACAAAAATGAGCATGGAAACCTTGGATAATATTGTTGACTTCGAGAAAGTAAGGATGAAATGGGGGGGTTGATGATATGTGGGATGTCATAGTCGAAGACGACCTAGACGACCACATCAAATAGAAAAATTCCATAAGCAAGGAGGAAGAAAAATTAAAGATAATATACATGAGAACAAAAATTGGAAAGGAAAATTGCACGATGAATGCACTCACAAACCTTCACCTAAAATTCAATCAACTGGAACAAAAGAAATGAAAAAGGAGGAAAGAAGAAATGTGTAATGCAAGGGATCCCCGAATTTCAAATAGAAAACAATCTCAGGAGTGACTGTTCATTGGAATGATGGACTCATCTGAGATCGATAGTGACCAACCAGATTCGAGAGGAGAAAACCTAATGGTTCTTGTGAGGAGAAAAATTATACAGTTGGTAGAGACGGGCATTGGATCCCTTCAACTAGTAGAAACAGTTGAAAGTATGGATGTTGATGAATCAGGCCTCATGAGGTGTCGATCTCTCGTCGAAGATATTATCCCTGTATAATATAATTCCTCCATCAAAGGCTTCATATAGTTCCTCAATGCCCCAAGGTTTGGTATAGAATGGATGAAAATGGCAATAAGAATGATAGACTTTTGAGTCAAGATTCAAGAAGAAGAAAATACAATCCTCCATATTAAGGATCTCATGGACTCTAACCCCCTGTCAAATCTACTTATTGAAGAAGAAGAATCTAGATCGGTGAATAGTCATGATGAATTGACATGTCCATTTTAAAGATGATTTTTTGAATACATAGATAAGAGTTTCCATATGGATGACATAATCCCAAAAAACAAGGAAATAGAACTATCGACAAAGCACAATCTGACCATAATATAGAAATTGATCGTTCCAGTTGATTTGATTAGACAACAATCAACTCACCTTGTCGAAATACAATTGACTTCACCATTGACTCTTCCAATTATCAATCAAAAAATGAAAACTCCTCCTATAAATACAAATACAAAACCTCTTACCAAAGGAAATATGGGTCTAAACCACATCCCCATATATGATGGAGATAAGGACCCCAAATGAAAATGGTTTGTTTTCGAGAAATTTTGGGATGTTTTCAAAATTACAGACAAAGACAAACAAATGGCCTAGTTTGGTGCAACATTACGAGCTAGAGCACTCACACAATTTCTGAAATTCATAGAAAATCAAAGGTGATCGAAATCATATATCAATAGTATCTTTCTTACATTCTTTAAATCCCAAGAAATTAAGCATATGGTAGCACAAAAGCTTAAAGTGATAAAATAAAATACAGGAGACATAATGTGTGAATAGGATAAAATATCAAAGGATCTTCTCAATCATATTCTTTATATCATTGAAAAAAACCTCTTGGTCCATTGGTATGTAGTAGGACTCTTGCATAAAATCAAAGTGCCACTTGAAATGCAAGATGTCTAGACATGTGAGGAATCCCTGAAAAAGGCACAATGCATATAAACAAATGATGATGGACCATCTGATTCCTCGTTGGTTGAAAGAAGACTAGAAGAAAAATTGGAAAACTTACAAGAGTATTTAAAGAACATGATTTTCAGATGAAATGAACTCTAGTGCACCCTTTTTTTTATTGAAGAACACACAAAATACTATTTTAAATTTAATGATGCACTATATGGAGACCTTGTGTTGGACACACCTACCACACTTAGAGGGTGGGGTGAATGAGTGTGGGGATATTTTTCCCAAAACTTCCCTCTTACACAAAAATCATTAGTTAGAATTCGACATTTACTCATTACTCATTGTTGTCATTAATAATCAGTTAGATGTGAATACATATCAGCAACATATATCAGCAATATATCATCAACAAATCATATCCACAAGGAACACAAGATGTATGTACAATTTTTATTTTTATTATGGACTTTAATCCAGGGGTTTTTCAGCAACCACTGAATAGAGTACAAATCTACAAGAGCGCCAACTCTATATGAAATACTCAGCTTAAATTCTCAGCACCAACTCAGATGAAGAAACAATCCTCAACAGATATTAATCTGTACCATAAACAAGTGCATCAACCATGCACCAACCTGTGTCAAACAACATATAATCAGCCTGTACCATAAACAAGTGCATCCAACCATGTACAAAGTATATACCAATCATGTGCCAACTACTCATCAACAATGACTCATCAATATTTACCAACATCATCAACTATCCACCCCATGTATGTGCCAACTCATAAACTGCTTGTCTCAACCATGACTAGTTTTGGATTAGTCAACAACCCTAACTTGAAATAATCATAACTTTGTACCTATAATGAATAAAGATCTAAAACTGATAAAAAAATGTTCTTCAGTGTGTTTTATTCAATTCCTACAGGTGTCACTACTTGGAACCTCTCAGAAAAGGAGTTATAGCAAAAATGGCACACCTAGCTGAATTCTGGCTTATTCTAGAGAGCAACCTTGTAGAGAGTTCCCCACACGGAATATTTGTTGAATTGATCTAAAACTGTTACATAGAATACTACAGACTGTACTCTACCCAACACAATTTGTCTCACTAAATTTGGATCTGTTATAAATAAGTTATGATGTTTTTACCCAAAACACTTGTTTTAGACTAGTTTCAAGACTAGCCACAAACCCTAATTTCCACAGAGTGTATCTCCAAAAATAAAACAACCCACAAGCTGAATTTTTTACCACATATAACTGGATATGTTTCCTCAATGGCAAAGAAATCTCACAGTCTGAATCATTTTAGAAAAATATTTATTGCACAAATGGTGAGATGACATGTAAATAACATACCTTAGAAAGCATCATGAAAAGAATTTATCCTCCCTTGAATTCCGACCCTATTTTCTTCACCTTCCCTCTGAAATTTGGCTTATATATCCTTTTGTTACCTCATTCACCTATATATATTCAATATTCTCAATCGTTCCACACCAAAAATGCTCAAGAAACTCTCACAAGAAGCTCTCCACCAATACTTCAAAAGATATTCTCACAAGAAGCTATCCATTGATCCACAAAAAGGATGATCTACAAGAGACCATTGCTATCTTATTTATACTTTCATCCTCTAGGTCACTTAACCCATTTTTAGGTCACTTAGCCCATTTCTAGGTCACTTAACCTATTTTCCTTATTTTAGGGTTAACCACTTTCCATCAATAGAATGTTCTCCAATACTTTATCATTTAAATATTCCTTCTTGATTTTGTCACCTTACTTAAATATTCCTTCTTGATTTTGTCACCTTAATTTATCATTTCTTGATTTTGTCACTTCTCTTTATTATTTAAATAATCCACCTTGAATTTGTCACTTTAATTTATCATTTAAATAATTATTTTTTATTTTAGGTCATTTTGACTTCTTTGACTTTGGGTAACATTCCTTCTTGATTTTGTCACCTTACTTTACCATTTCTTGATTTTGTTACTATCTCTCCCAATCAATAATCATCAATCACATCAATGTGACTATCTCTGTCAATGTGACTATCTCTCCCAAATGTGACTATCTCTCCCAATAAATAATCATCAATCACATCAATGTGACTATCTCTCCCCCTTTGACATCAATGGAAAAGGGTCATTTTCCTCTTGGGGCTGCTCCCCCTGCTTGAACTTTCCTTGGGGATGATCCCCCTGTCTGAGTGCCTTTGATCTTCCTCTGAATAATCTCTCCCCTTTTGAACAATGGATATCACTCTGATGTAATTCTAAAAATACATCAAACATACTCCCCATGTGACCATCGCTCCTCCTGGAATTATGCCTATGTGTTCTTTCTTCAAATATAGGTATTTTTTCTAGGTATGCATCTGATAAATATTTCCTCCTAGAATTATGGGAAGAAGAATGACTCCCCCTATGGGTATGTCTCCCCTATATTCTCTAGGATATGAACAATGTGCTACCATATAATGATCCTTGGACCTATTCATGCATCAAACTCATGATATACCAAGCATCATGAAGAAAAAGATATGTCAACAATGAAATAAAGAATCATGAGAAAAATATCAACCAAGCACATCCTATATAAAAATGTGTGCTCATCATGCACAACACCTATGTACATCAACCATGTACATCAACATCATGCAATGGACCAAAAGATATCATCCATGGAATGTATCAATCATATGCCTCTATCAATATGCCAACATGTGCATCTACCAATATGCCAACCATGTGCATCCACCAATATTCCAACCATGTGCATCTACCAATATGCCAAACAATTTATCATATCACTCATGATATGTCTCCATCATGAACCAAGTGTCACAATCATGTATCTCAAAAAAATGTCAAGTGTTGTGCTAAACAAGTAGTACCAATGGTGTAGTATTATCAAGCATATACCATCTATGAGTGTACCAAACATATATCAATTATAGATCAAGCTATTAATCATCAATGATGTATAACATGATCACCTCATCAACTCACCAACCACATGTCCCCAATGTGTAGCCCATCCATATGATAAATGCATGGATCAAGCTTCCCAACAAGTAAGCTTCCAATACATCATCAAGATATATCACATAACCAAGGTGTCATAGCTTCACTTTCATAACCAGCATTTTTCTTCAACAAAAAATGCATCAATCCATGTTCATGGGTTAGTGCCATGCACCCAAGATTTTATTTTACATCATCACCTTACATAATCCAATATAGAATCATGAAAAGCCTACAGCAAAACAATGTTAGAACCTGCAACAAACCATGTCATACCCTGCATCATAGAGTTATATCATCACATCAAGTTGCAACCCATGTGCATAGCCTTTTTCCCAAGGATTTTTCACATATATGTGGTCTACTACACAGACAGCTTGCGTATGTACATGACCTATACAAGGTCAGCCTGTGTATGTACGTGACTGATACCACTGTCACCCGTGTATGCCTCAGTAGATTATACTTTTGAATTTCCCTTCAGTCTTTCATTTTTTTCTGGCTGATCTGTCTTCTTCACCCGCTTATGTAGATGTTCTTGCTCCTCAGAACTTGATCTCTGAGCATCCATCTTCTCAAATATGTCTCCCTTCCTTACTTCATTCCTTCTTCTAGCCATGTTATGTGAAGTCTTCATAATGGACTTTATTCTTGTGTTCCAACACTCCTGGGATTTTTGGCCAAACCCACTACAGCTGTAGCATCTAATGGTGTTACAGTGAACAACAATGTGTCCTACTTGATCACATCTCCAACACCTCATGGTGTTATAAGATATTTCATTATATCTCCTTTCATAAGATCTATATTCAAAAGCTTTGTGACCATGTCCATTACATGAATAACAATGCCCATGAAAAATGCTTTCATACCTTTGCTTTGGTGTCCCAAGAATAACTTCTTTATGTCTTCCTTTCTTTGTTCTTTTGAGATTTTGTTTGCCTTGTGTAGATGGTTGTTTTGCAACATTGTCTTCCTTCTTCGATGGACTTACTTCATGCTTATTTGAGGTACTTGATTCAGCATGTGTAGCTTCCTTTTTGTATCCAAGACCTGATTTATCATATGGTGATATTTGACTTTCCAAGATCTCATCCAAGATTAGTGAGCTATTCAAGAATTTATTTGACTTATCCACTTTATTTCTAAGATCAACAATTTCAGCTTCTAACTTACAACATGACTCTTCCTTTTCGTTTATTTGATTCTTCAATAGTTCTTCTACCCTTTTGGCTTCTTCAATTTGGGTCTTGAGATGAATAATAGTTTCAAAACTTTTTCTAATCTCATCATCTACCTTCATATATTCTTTTTCATTCTTTAGTCTTGTGATATCTTCTTCCTTTTCTTATAATTAAGTCTTACTACTTTCTTCTAGTTCTTTGAGAATTTCTTTTAACTTCAAGATGTGCCTTTGACTCTTCTTGAGAAACCTTTTAGTGTTATCTGAAAGATAGTTATAGTCTATATAATAGTGGTCATTGCTATATTCATATAGACCTCTTTCAAATTTCTCTTTAAGCTCCAATAGTTTTTCCTCTATTTCTTCCATGGGATAACAATCAATTGTTTTTATCCAGACTACTTCTAGATTTTCTTCTTCACTTATAGAGAAAAACTCAACATCATCACATTTTGAATTATAGTAATCAAGGGTTTGTGTAGAGTCTTTACCTTCATTTGAAATGTGTTCAAGATATTCCCTTTTGTCAAAATCATCACATGATTCTTTGCATTCATTTGAAATGTCTTCAAGATATTCCTTTTTGCCAATATCATCACTTTTAAAAATAATGCAACCAAGAGTTTTTGGATATTCTTTACCTTCATGTGTCTTGATGGAGATGTATTCAATGTCTTTCTTCTCCTTCTTGATTTGATATGTCTCCTCTAGCTTTAGCCATATATCCTTGGAGGAAGTGCATTGTCCCATGATTTCTTTGATAGGGCTTGAGAGTCCACTAAGAATGGTCTTAAGATCCAATGCATCATTCTTCTTTCCTTCCCTTTGAGATGAAAACTTTGACTTGTTCTTCAACGGAACTGATCCACCAATGGTTGCCTTCCAAATGGCTGCTCCCATTGTCTTCAAATACACTTTCATATCTATTCTCCAAGTAGAATATTTCTCCTCATCAAGGATTGGTATTTCATCATCCATTTGTGTGTCTATGGATCTACTTCAATCTTTTTAAGACTTGTAGTGAAGGCTCGCTCTGATACCAATTGTTGGACACACCTACCACACTTAGAGGGGGGGGTGAATGAGTGTGGGGATCTTTTTCCCAAAACTCCCCTCTTACACAAAACTCATTATTTAGCATTCGACATTTACTCATTACTAATTTCTTTCATTAATAATCATTTATATGTGAATACATATCAACAACATATATCAGCAATATATCATCAACAAATCCTCTCCACAAGGAACACAAGATGTATGTACAATTTTTCTTTTTATTATGGACTTTAATCCGGGGGTTTTTCAGAAACAACTTAATAGAGTACAACTCTACAAGAGCACTAGCTCAATATGAAAGACTCATCTTACATTCTCAGCACCAACTGACATGAGGCAACAATCCTCAACAGATATCAATCTGTACCATAAACAAGTGCATCAACCATGCACCAACCTATTCCAAACAACATGTAATCAACTTGTACCATAAACAAGTGCATCCAACCATGTACAAAGTATATACCAATAATTTCAAAACTACTCATCAACAATGACTCATCAATATGTACCAACATCATCAACTATCCACCTCATGTATGTGCCAACTCATCAACTGTTTGTCTCAACCATGACTAGTTTTGGATTAGTCAACAACCCTAAATTGAAATAATCATAAATATGTACATGTAATGAATAAAGATTTCAAACTGATAGAAAATGTTATTCAGTGTGTTTTATTCAATTCCTCCAAGTTTCACTACTTGGAACCTCTCAGAAAAGGAGTTATAGCAAAAATGGCACACCTTGCTGAATTCTAGCTTATTCTAGAGAGCGACCTTGTAGAGCATGCCCCGCACGGAATATTTGTTGAATTGATATGAAACTATTACAAATATTACTACAAAATGTACTATAACCAACACAATTGGTCTCACTAAATTTGGATCTGTTATGAAGAATTTATGACGTTTTTACCCGAAACACCTATTTTAGACTAGTTTCAGGACTAGCCACAAAGCCTAATTTCCACAGAGTGTATCTCCAAAAATACAACGACCCATAAGCTGATTTTTTACCACAGATACTTGGATATGTTTCCTCAATGGCATAGAAATCTAACAATCTGAATCATTATAGAAAAATATCTATTTCGAAAATGGTGAGATGACCTGTAAATAACATACCTTAGAAATCATCATGAAAAGAATTTATCCTCCCTTGAATTCTGACCCTCTTTTCTTCACCTTCCCTCTGAAATTTTTCTTAGATATCCTTTGGTTACCTCATTCACCTATAGATCTTAAATATTCTCAATTTTTCCACACCAAAAATGCTCAAGAATCTCTCCACCAATACTCCAAAAGATATTCTCACAAGAACCTCTCCATTGATCCACAAAAAGGATGATCTACAAGAGACCATTGATATCTTATTTATACTTTCATCCTCTAGGTCACTTGACCCATTTTTAGGTCACTTAACC
>CBVK0101859327.1:0-37163 GCA_900067695.1 Picea abies | reverse complement strand
GGAGATTGTTGATTAATTGGGTTGGTTTTCATTGATGTCAACCCTTGAAGCAATTTTTGTAGCAAATTCTTGTAGCCCCAATAGTGTGATTAAGGGACTTTAATTTGATCGATGTTTTTTGGTATGAAGTTTAATATGTTTGCATATAATAATATTGTATATGGATAGTACATGTCATGCCATTTCGGTGATATACGAAATGTCACATAGCTCCTCACAGTTAGATATTTATGGCCTGGTGAAGTAGAGAACCCTCATGAGTTATCTAGAAGGTCAAAGAAGTCAAATTAATTCTAGAAGATCCTAGAAGAAGTTGACTAGTCAAGTGGGTGAAACTAGGAGTTATTCATGGGTTAAGTTGTTGCAATAAGAAAATAATTAAAAATAATTTAGTTGCAACTAGAAGTGGGGAAATTACTATTTGTAGCAAAGTGAGTTAGAAGTGGACAAGTTATTAGAAGTATATTAGCCCTAAAATAAAGAAAGTGGGTTAAATTAATTAGAAGGTAACCCCTTAAGGAAGCTACATGGAAGTATAAATAAGAGAGAAAGACTCTCCCATTAGAACCAATTGAATATCATTGAATATTTATTTTGTGAAAGGTTATTTGAGAAGATATTATTGATAGAGAAAAGTGTGACAAAAACAGTGTGGCAAGAAAAGTGTTGTAGAAAAAGTGTGACAGAAAAAGTGTGGTAGGAAAAGTGTGGCAGAAAAAGTGCGGCAAAAAAATCGCGGTAGGAAAAGTGCAGTAGAAAAATTGTGGCAAAAAAATCGCGGTAGGAAAAGTGTAGTAGAAAAAGTGTAGAAGAAAAAGTGCGGCAGAAAAATCGTGGCAGAAAAACTATAGAAGAAAAAGTGTGACAGAAAAATTGCGGCAGCAGAATCATGGCAGAAAAACCGCGACAACTGAATGCTACAAGAAGAAAAAAGATATAGGTTGTATAACAGTGAGGTTCTAGCACATGTTTTTAGGTATAGACTTGTGGTATAGTGTTTGAGGTATATATGATCAGATCATATTGGTTGATAAGTATACAGTGATAGGTTTCTCAGTGATAGATTTGATAGAACGGGTTATGACAGTGACATATTCAGTTTCTACATGTGGCACTTATATTTCATGGTGGTTGGATGGGGAAAGGATAGGTGGTTGTAGCCACCTTCTGGTTGTAGCTAGAGAACATAGGGGTTGTAGCCTCCTTCTGGATGTAGCCATAGAATTGGGGAGTTGGAGCTTCCCTCAGGTTGTAGAATGAAAATAGGGGGTTGAAGCCTCCTTCTAGTTGTAGCTGGAAAACAAAGGAAGCCTCCTTCTAGTTGTAGCTGGAAAACAAAGGAAGTTGGTGCTTCCAATGAATGTAATTCTTAAAGACATATAAGAAAAATAATTATGTGGTTTTCTCCCACATTGGGTTTCCATGTAAAAAATATGGGTGTACTGTGTATGTGTATTATTGTTCATTTGTTCATGGTTTATTTACTCTACACTTATTGGATGATAATTCTATATTGATCATAAAGATAAATAACACTTGCATAATTTGGTTTAAAGGATTAAAAATATTTGTTATTGATTCACCCCCCCCTCTCAGTAATCCAACAAGTATGCCCCTTCGAGAATGACTTTTTGCAGCATACTCAGGATGATCTTCATCCATCTCTTGATGCATACCCTTTTAAGGATGTAGACTTGTTCCATGAGGATTTTCATTTATTGTGCTCAGGTTTTGATATACACTATGTCATGGCCAACCCAAAGCAGTGTAAATTTTCATACCCCACCCAGTTTCAAGTCTCACTAAGACTAATCATAGTTGAATGCCCAAAAACCCAATTTTATGAAAGCAGCAATTTCTCAGGATATAAACAATTCTCAGAAATGAAACATGAGGATTCTAAACAACATTAAATTCATAAATAAATAATTCTATCAACAACACATTAACTCAGAAATTAAATGCACAGATATTTTTGGTCTAACATTGACCCTGGAAAAACCCACAAGGGGAAAACAAGTGAGAGAAGGGCTTTTTTTATTTTCAAAGTTCAAAGAAAATTCTTTTGTTATAGTAGAAATATGCATAGAAAAAACACCACAAATGTATCTAAGAAAATGAGCCAAAAATCCTCTTGAACAGTCCCCAAGTAAACTCCTCGATTTATGTTGGCACAAGGGTAGACCCGGGAACGCTTCCACAATGCACCAACAAAACCCTAACTACCGACCCTTTCGAAAACACCTGCAAAGCATATGAAGTCTCACCTGAGGTAGAGGCATGGGTGGTTGTAGGAACCTAGTGTCTACAACTTAGCTAGGACACACATTTGTGATCACAATACTTAACAGAGCACTTAGCAGTTAACAATCATTAACTTTTACCCTTATTCACATCATAAGTCAAAACCCTAATTATAGAACAACGTAGTATTCAACAAGATCTAACACATCCAAGCACTTAGCACATAGAAATAGACTAGATCTAGCATTCATTCACATTACTAAGCACTAAGATACTATATCAAATGCATATAACATACATAAAGATGACAACATTAATCATAAAACATATCGACCATAGTACACAAAGCAACCATAACACAAGATATACGTGGTTCACCCCAGTGTGGGGCTACGTCCACCAACTCTTCTTCTTCTTTTATTATCTTCTTTCAATCTTCGTACATGCAAAGAGATACAAAACCCACTCTGCATAGGACAGGAGATCTCTATGCACCTTGCCAGATCCTCCTTCCCCGAGCTAGGTACCAACACAAAGCCTTCTTACAATCACTTGCACTTAGCTCTACAAGTTCTCAACACATAGTATGCACAGAGATAACTCAATCACATAGATCCAACTACTTACATCACTTGAACTTAGCACAACATCTCGTTACCCCCTCTTTTTTACTTACATCACCTAGCTTTCTATTTATACATTACAAATGGGGCCTAAACATGGGTAAACCCATGGGCTGACATCCCATACCCATTACATAAACCCTAAACCCAAAAATCCCTAAAAAGGGTGAAATATCCCACGATCTTCACTTTTCCTTGCGCTCCACCTTCGACAAGCCTATTGAAGTCCCAATAATGGTCAAATATGACCAAGGTTCTCCAAAACTTGGTCAAGTGCCAATAGGCCCGCAACACTCACCTGTGACCCATCCCAAGTCACTCTAATCTGGGAAAATCTACCTCGAAGGCCTCAATATTGGCTCGAGCTGCCTCTACCTACTTCTTCGCCAGCGCCTCCTTCTCGACGAACTCCTGAAGAACTTTCTTAGTCATAGGCCCTTTCAATCGTTGTTCCACCGTGGTGACCACTTGTTCTAGATGTGCACCTTTTCCTTCAATCTCCTCAAAAAGTGTGCAAGATTCATCATGCACTAGATGGAGCCTATGGGTTACTTCCATTACTTTACTCTGGATGGCATGGACCTGTTGCTGAACCATGCATTGTTCCTGGGACCTTTTCATCCTCTCGACCACAGAGAGTGGCTTCAACTGTGCTTGCATTGTTGTTGCTTGTTTCTTTGCCTCATGAAGTTGTGACTCCAATATCCTTAGTTCTGGGTCCTCTGTAAAGCACTCATAGGTCTACGCACTTTGAATGTTGAGCTATTTGCAGTCTAAGTCCAATGCCTTGATTCTTTGGACTGCGCTCTGGGCAGTTTCTTCCCTCTGATCCCGCACTTCCTACGGAGTGCTTGGCACTGCTTGCAATTCCAATTCTACGATTCTTGCTTGAAGTTGTTGAATGGATTCAGTGAGCTTCCCCACCTGACTCTCAGTTGTTTCTTCTTCCATTTTCTCTAATCATGTCATGGAATGAAGTTCTCTGGTGACTTCTTCTTTAACTCCCATCTACTCTGCGAGCAGCTGATCCATATTATTTTCGGCACGAAATGAGAGCAGAGATATAATAAATAAATGCACAGAGATATTACATATATTCAATAATATAATAGAAATGTATCAGAGATGAAACCATAAACACATATATACAGTAATACACGATTTCTATTAATGAAATAAATGTAGAGAGACTATAAAAATACAGAGTGAGAGACTTGCTAGAATGGTGGCAGCTTATCTCTGAGAAGAGATGTGACAGATACTTGCATTCACAAGAAGATGATTACAGTGATACTCTGAAGGCCTTTTTACAATAAACATGAATGCCAAAAACCCTAGACATCCAAAAACCTAACCCTAGGAGATGAAGCGCCAAAAGTCATGTGGGCCACGTTTGGGTAAGTTAGTACATTAACTTCACAAGGTCGTAACTTTTGCATACAATCTCTGTTTTAGGCATATGATAGCCGGTTGGATAGGTATCTTTGAGGAGATTAAGTTTGGGGCCCAAATCATGCCTTCGTCTATCATTGAGTTGGGTCAATCTAGAAAAACCTTCATTTAGGCCCTCAAAATGGCCCCGGAAGTTAAAAACTGCTAAAAATAGTAAATTGCCAAAATTGTTAGAAAATTGTTTTGAGCCAATCGAAAAAGGTGGTTGGACACCGATATACACCTAGATAAATACTCCCTCCTTAGGAAGAAATTTTCTCCATTGTGTTGAGGTCCCGGGGGAGAGGGAAAAGTGTTTGTTGAATCTGCATCTTGGTGAGATGCTTGCCTTGTTGGAGACGTCGCGCTGCTTATTTTGTGGAAGTCTGTCACGAACCTATTGAGGTTGAGGTTGTTCAACAAGTTGAGATACATGAGAGTACGGTGTGTAGAGGGAATCTTTGTGCTTGGATGTAGCCTTGTAGACCTACTTCTGTTGGATAGAAGGTGCTTGGGGCGAGGTTGTAGTGGTTGCAGTGTCCTTTTGTTCTCCTTTTGAACAAATTGTGAAGAAGATAAATTTTGTAGTATGAGATACTACCTTGCGGCACTTTTTAGGTGGAACAATAGTCTAAACTACCTATGGTATTCTGTAGAGATGACCCCCCAGAGAAACAATGACACTATGGGGTCGGGAATCATAAATAGCATGGCACTTCCACATATATGTTGGCCCAAGAGAACATCATAGAAATATAGTGGGGCAAAGTCACATAACACCTCATCCTTGAAGGGTTGGATGATGTATGGCAATCGACATTGTTGGCTGACATGGAGATCTCATCCTTGGCAAAGCCACCCGATGTTGTATGGCTATGGGTGTGGTGTTGTCGACAATCCCAATTGTTTGACGACCTCTGTTGAGATGAGGTTCTTCTGGATTCCACTATCAACAATAAAATGCAGTGGGGTCCCTTTCACCCACATCTATGAATGAAAAAGGTGCTCCCCCTCTTCAGTATCTGTTGGTGCTTCTGGTTGAATTGTTGCAATCACGATAATAGAAGTGGGGTCCATGTCAATGATTTGTCCTTTACCAGTATTTTAAGAATCATATTCTGAATCAGGGTTCGGCTTCTTGTCTTTGATCTCGGCCACCAATGACTATTTTGAGTGACATTCATCGGTGTTGTGCCAGGGGATTTTGTGGAAATCGCACCATTTTTCGATGTCCTTCTTTGTCTTCCCATGACCCTTATTTTCATGTGGCTTGGACTGGTTTTCAGGAGATTGTTTGTGAGGGTCGTCTTTGTCATACTTTGGTTGTTGCATATTTTCAAACCCAAACTCCCATTTGTTCTGGTGATTAAATTTATGCTCGATCTTAAAATCATATCGATAAGTAGCACTGAGTGATGAGATATCCAGAAAATCCATTTCATCTTGGATGTATCTGTGTAGAGCCCCACGGTATTTCAGAACCAAATGTCATTCAGAGTCTTTGATACCCATCTTGGTACACAAGGTATGGAAGGTATTGGTTAAATCCGGAACTACTTGGCCCCTCTCTTTCTGCAGTGTGGTCCATCTCATGTACTGGTCCTCATAGTTTCCAACAAGGTAATATTGTTCCTTTACCGCATCCAGAAAAAAATACCAAGTGGGCTCAGCCCCATATATTCCAGAATCCTCTGTGGAAATTCTCTCCCAGTAATTTTCCCACCAATGTTTGACATGGAGGAGAGATTTAAGGAGTACAAAGGTGATCTTTTCTCTGTCGAAAAATTTGTGAATAGAGAAATAACCTTCTAGCAGATTTAACCATTTGTCAAAGGATTTTGTATCTATCTGTCCTTCAAATACAGGAATATAAAAATTAACTTGTACCTTGAAAGGTGAGATGCCTCCAAATTGGTCACTTGATGAAGATGCGTTTGTTTCTATTGGCAAGTGTTGAAGGATGTGGGAAAAATTCTCCATCATTTCATCCCTCTATCGCGTGAGAGCTTGCTCAAGAAACAGACTGATAGGATCGTATGCTCTGTCGTTTTTCTTTTCTTCCTCCATTGAGGGTTTCTTGGGTGTGCGAGAGATATTTTATTCAAGAGAGACAACCTCGAGACCCAACTTTCTATACTCGGACCTCATCGGGGACATGCACTGAAAAACAATCAAGAGCAGCCTACTCTGATACCATTGATCTGGATTATTTTCGACACGAAATGAGAGCAGAGATATAATAAATAAATGCATAGAGATATCGTAGATATTCAATAATATAACAGAAATGTACTAGAGATGAAACCATAAACATAGATATACAGTAATACTCGATTTCTATTAATGAAATAAATGTACAGAGACTGTAAAAATATAGAGTGAAAGACTCGCTAGAATGGTGGCATCTTATCTCTCAAAAGAGATGTGGCGGCTACTCACATTCGCAAGAAGATGATTACAATGAGGCTCTAAAGGCATTTTTACAATAAATAGTAATTCCAAAAACCCTAGACATCCAAAAACCTAACCCTAGGAGATGAAGCGCCAAAAGTCATGTGGGCCCTGTTTGGGTAAGTTAGTACATTAACTTCCTGGGGTCGTAACTTTTGCATACGATCTTCGTTTTAGGCGTATGATAGCCCGCTGGAAAAGTATCTTCGAGGAGATTCATTTTTGGGCCTCAATCATTCCTTTGTCTATCTTTGAGTTGGGTCGATCCCAAAAAACCTTCATTTAGGCCCTCAAAATGGCCCCAGAAGTTAAAAATTGTTGAAGATAGTAAATTGCCAAAATTGTCAGAAAATTGTTTTGAGCCAGTTGGAAAAGGTGGGTGGCCACCGATATCCACCTAGATCAGTAGCTATTCTTTATCCTTCTATATCTTCTCTCTATCCTTGAAAAAATTCACCTGGAGGTTGTCTTTTTCTTGGTGCACAACCTAACATTGCTATATGGCTTCCTCTTTTGCTTGCCTCAATGCCTCTGTGTCCTACTCGTTTTCCTCCTGAACACGACGAAGGTGAGATTCTATCACATCTTCTATTATGTGTAGTTGGGTAGGCTCATCTCCTAACTTTGTTCCTTCTGGTGACGATGGTGCAGTAGACATTGCACGACTGGAGTAGAGGGCTTGTTGTACCCCTTTCAGCTCTGCTTCAATCCTATCATACATGGTCTCCTATTTTTTTTTGTTCCACTGTAAAATATCCTATTAGGTATTTGATACAGTGGCGATGATGAGGTCTATGTCATCCATCATGAGCATAGTCTGCAAATTGGTCTTACTATCTTTTGACTTCTTCCATGATGAAGGTTTCATTGGGGACCCCTTTCTTTTCTTGGATGTCTCTGTCTCTGTCAGGGGATCTTTAGGCGATGTTACTTTGCCCTGTTTCTACTTGTCTTCTTCCCCTTCATCCTCTTCTTTGTTTACTTCATCACCTCCTCCCCCTTCAGGTGAATTTGATGCAGTCTCCTCTAATGTGTTTTTCAGTTCCTGTAGCTCTTCCTTCTTTTTCTTCTTCTTGTTGTTGGGTGCATCATATTCTTCTTGAGTGACCATAGGGATTCTGATGAGGTCAGGGTTGAAGAGCTATGCCTAGTCGACTGATAAAAGGAAATATAAAGGCCATTCCTTGGTTATTTCTTCCATGTCCTCCTCGGTGAGTTTGTAATAGGACTGGATCTCTTCTTTGTGTTCGTCTCTGCGTGCAATGATATAGTTGAAGTGTCCATCGGCACGGAACTTCGCTATTTTCCTGAACCTATGAAGGGTGTTCGACGTCATGCGAGGGAAGGATTCAATGGCCCTCTTCAACTATAGATAATAGGTGTGGAACACCACATTTGACTGTCATTTCTTCACCATGTCGCTCAAATACCATAGCGTAGTGAACTTTGTAGCTAGTGGTTCAGACGGCTCAATTTCAGGGAAGGTCGCTCCTTCTAGCATCTCCCAAGCAATAAAGGTGATGAGAATTAATAGCCAACTGAAATGGAACTCGTAGTCCTGATCCTGAGCTTCCCGAAAGTATTTCTCTAACTGGTTGATGAGGTAGCTCGCCCAATTCATTTGTATCCCTTCAAAGAATTTTCCTGCGAGGTCGATGACAAACCCTGTGACCTGCGTTGGTGTGTTCTTCTTGACGAGATTCCTAGAGATCAACTGGCAAGCTAGGTGCACTGCATCATTTTGGATGGAGGCTACCTTGTAGCCCCGCTTCCCCTTCTCCACAATTCCATAGGTGTCTTTTATTCTCTATGCTAGGGTGCGATCTATACCATTTCCTGGGTAAAAATCCTATGGGTCTAGTCCTTGCAAGATCAACCCGGTGATTCGGTGGATCAGCACCAGATCGACAGTGATGCGCCTATCCAACCATAGGCAACCACCATGGAAGTAGGACAACATGAGTTTAACGTATGCATTAACCTATGGATGCCTACCTAAGTGTGGTATCTTGATCATCACATTGAGAATGGTTGATCTTACGATGTCCATAGTCCACAACTGGGGTATTATCTTTGACTTCTTCCCCATTGTCTTGGTCAAATAATTTTGTGGTGAGAGCATTTCATAGTTCCTGCAATATCCCAAGTTGAATTCACTGATCTTCAATGTCATAATCTGTCCCAACTGTGGTCCAACTACGTGTATCCCCTTCGAGAGGTACGCAGTGATCAATGTGTAGTTGAATTCCCTTGAGATGTTGTCATGACTAATCGCGCCAGCCAGAGGTGGGATGTATTCGGGCAGGATTGATGGGATGAGCTTTGTGTTTGCCAAGTCATCATGATGCTTTCTCCATTTTTCTATCATAGTTCAAGAGGGCACAGATCGATGTGTAGTCGATGGGGATGCTTGCACTCCTCTCATTGATGAAGCTTGTGCTCCTACAAACATGACCTTCTCAACCATGAGGTCTATGAGGATATCGTCGATGGATTTCTCGACTGTGCTAAATTCACCTGACATACACTCTTGAGATCAGATATCTCAGATTAGTGAATAGACACTCAAGGTAGTTGAATGAGTGGTGAAGTCTCAGTAAGCACAAAATGGTAATAGTCAGCTCTCTATGGGCTCGAATAATCATTGTTTTCAAAAGTGCTCTCAGTGAAACATTCGACAGGATAAATAGACAATGACATAATGGATTCATCCAATGGGTAAAAAATCCTCAATCAATACAATTCCATCCATTAGGGCATGGTCCCAACGGTCCAATGGTGATGACTCTGGCAATAACTGAAATTCTATTCATTCTAGAGCATCGGTCTAATGATCGGGATGCCTCCAACAATCATATTGTTTCACCAAGGCGAAGTGCCAGTCTACGCTGCTCTACTAGTCCAGTGAAGTTCAAGTTCTACAAACCTTCCTTCTGTGAATTCCTCTCTGGAACTTCCTGCAATTTTTCTAACTTTGTTTTCTTCTTGCTAAGATTTATAGCTTTCTTTCCTGTGATTTGCGTCTCCAGATACCTCTTTCCATTCTTTTTCTTATCTCCTCTTGGTATAGTAACTTCGCACTGTTGAGGATATTTCATAGGGTTTGAGGATAACACTTCTTCTATTTATGGAGTAGGTGCTCTACTCTCCTGCATGGAAATGTTTTTTAAGTCTTCCTATGTTCTTTCAACTTCAACAAATAGATCTTTGGTGCGCTATTATCCTCGCCATGAAATCCCTTAGTTCTTGCTTTTTCTATTCTATAGCTTTGTCTTCTTCTTTTCTTCGCATCTAATCTTTCTCAATCCAGGTTTTTCCTAGAAAAATAGTAAATGGGGCATTGTTCTCAACAAACCTAACGACCTCAAATTCTTCTTCTGTTGAAGTTCCATGAGCACTCATAGGCATATGGGTAAGTCTTCCACATAGGGTTATCAACTTTCTTTAAACAATCATATTCCTCCCAATGAAGAAACCATCACAGGCTTTCCCAAAATTTCCCAAGTATGTTCTATCATGACATTCACCTGTGTTTCCTCGTCCAGAACATAGTCGATGTTGAAGTATCCTAATCTTGTTTCTATGCACTCCTTCTCTTTTAAGGTCTCTGATAAAATAATGTCTTTGTGATCATTTAGAGTTTCTTTCATCTGCAATACTATAGTCTCTTATTCTTTCTGGGGTTCTATCATATCCTTAGTCTCTTGACCTTTCTCATGGTTTTCTTGTCTCATATTCATCTTTTCAACTTTAAAAATCTTTCTAGAGCAATCCAAAACATCATGGCCCATAGATTTACAAAAAATACAAATAGGGCCTCTACCAGGGCATTCCTTAGCAATATGTCCCGGTCTTATGCAACTATAACAAAGAGTCAATCCTCTCTTTCTCTTAAATGATCCCCAACTTTTCATGTACCACGTACGGGGATCACAGTGATGAACCTGCAAAAAATTCTTTCTAGGATCCTGCATCCACTTGTTAGTCCAAAAATTCTTTCTATGCATAGGAATAACATATCTTTCACTATTTCTATTGGATCTATTCATATCAAATCTTCTTTCTTCTACTTGTGCCCTCGTTTTCAGGCTAGGAAAAAATCTATCAAGCATACCTAGATCCATTCTTTCAAAACAAAAATTTCCACTTATCTTACCTTTATCAGAGAACGAAGCTTTAAGATCTTACCTCTTTTGTTCATATATGATTCCCTTCTTATCACAAAGCTTTGCAGTCAGGTCGAGTACTACGCACTACAGTAGTAGATCTATGCACAGAGTTTTCTTCTTTTCTTCAGTTCCTAGCAATCACAGTTTCAAGTCCCGGAAACAAAACCATTTGTTGGCATAAAGGTAGACCCAGGGTTCAACAGTTCACCAACAAAACCCTAACTACCAGCCCTTTCGGCAACACCTACGAAGTAGATGAAGTCTCACCCGAGGTAGAGGCAAGGGTGGTTGTAGGACTCCAGTGTCTACAACCTAGCTGGGAAACAGATTTGTGATAACAATACTTAACAGAGCACTTATAAGTTAACACTCATTAGCTTTTACCCTTATTCACATCGCAGGTCAAAACCCTAATTACATAACAACGCAGTATTCAACAAGATCTAACACATCCAAGCACTTAGCACATAGAAATAGACCAGATCTATCATTCATTCACATTACTAAGAACTAAGCTACTATATTAGATGCATCTAACATACATAAAGATGACAACATTAAGCATAAAAAATTCACCCCAGTAACCATAACACAGTATATACATGGTTCACCCCAGTGTGGGGCTACGTCCACCAACTCTTCTTCTTCTTTTATTATCTTTTGTCAATCTTCGTACATGCAAAGAGCTACAGAACCCACTCTGCATAGGATAGGAGATCTGAGCGCACCTCATCAGATCCTCCTTCCCCAATCTAGGTACCAACACAAAGCCTTCTTACAATCACTTGCACTTAGCTCTACAAATTCTCAACACATAGTATTAACAGAGCTAACTCAATCACATAGATCCAACTACTTACATCACTTGCACTTAGCAAAACATCTCGTTACCCCCTCTTTTTTACTTACATCGCCTAGATTTCTATTTATACATTACAAATGGGGCCTAAACATGGCTAAACTCATGGGTCGACATCCCATACCCATTACATAAACCCTAAACCCAAAAATCCCTAAAAAGGGAAAGAGATCCTGTGATCTCTTCTTCACCTTGCGCTCCGCCTTCGACCAACCTGTCGAAGTCCCAAAAATGGTCAAATATGACCAAGGTTCTCCAAAACTTGGTCAAGGGCCAACAATTTATGTGCAATAAATTTGTACCACAGTACAGTTGTCACAACATTTAATGTTGTATGAACTTTCTAGAAATTTGTGCCACAAAATCTAGGTTTGTTGTATGGAAATCCCAACAATAAATGTGCCTTGATTTTTGTGCCAACCTACCTCTAAATTCATGCAGCTCCTATGTTGTATGAATTGTCCTTTCCACTGATGTACGATACAAAATATGTATTGTACAGATGCTCTCTTTTTTGTAGCAGTCACCTCGAAATGTGTGCATGCACTCTTGTCTAGAAATTTTTGCATCAAGAAGAAATTTTTACCTCCTTCTCCAAAGCTCGACCTCTCTCTCTCTCTCAACATTATCCAAATGATCATGAAGAAAAATGAAAAATGGGGGCACCTCCTTACCCTAATCGACTCAATGAGGGAAGGTGAATATTCATCTAAGCCAAGGGTTGATATTGGACAAGATGAATGGTGGATATTAACTTACTTAACTCACCCACTTTCCCTAAGTCACAAAGTCACTTTTAATTCATATCACATGAATTAAATGACTAGGGTCCACATTAGATATTTTCCTACCCCCTATGTGCCTAGGTGATGAGAAACACTTGCCTAGGTACTTTTTAATTATTTTTAACACTCCCTCTTACCAATGAAGGCATTACTCACCACCCCAAGCTTGTCTCTGAAAGGTGAAAACTTCCCTTTCCCCAAAGATTTTGTGATTATGTCTGCAACCTACTCATTTGTGGATATATATTGTATCTCAACTAATCCTCTCTGAACATAATCTCAAATGAAGTGATATCGAATCTTAATGTTCTTAGACCTGTCATGAAAAACTGGATTCTTAGAGAGTTTGATACAACTCTGATTGTCACAGTAAATCATAGTCAGTCTCAACTGCAGACCAAATAATCCCACGAGAAACTTGCGAAGCCAAATGGCCTCACAACTAGCCTGACTAGTAGCCATATACTCAGCCTCTACATTACTCAAAGCCATTGACTTTTTCTTCTAATTGAACCAAGACACCACTATTGATCCCAATCTGAAACAACAATCTGAAGTATTTTCATGTCACTGACATATCCTGCCCAATATGAATCAGTATAGCCCACCAATCAAACTACATCCCCTGTCAAATAGTCTAGGACATAATCCACTATACCACAAATATACCTAAGCACATGTTTTGTTTCCACCCAATGCACTCTCCTAGGCTCCACCATAAACTGACTAAGATTTTTTATAGCAAAACAAATATCTAGTCTGTTGTTGACCAAATACATCAATGAATCGATCAACTGACAATATAATGTGGGATCGACCAACTATGACTCAGAAGCATTGAGATTCTTCCATTTGGTAATCATGGGTGTGTACATGGGCCTGCAATACTTCATATGGAATCTCCTCATAATTTCAAAAGCATACTTCCCCTGTCCCAGAAATATGTGTATGGGATCCTCCCAAACCTCCAACCTCAAAAAATAATGCATAAGTCCAATATATTTCATCTTGAACTCTGAAGAAAGTCTCTCCTTGAAGCTAGTAATGAGTCTCTCACCCTCTACAATAAAAATATCATCAACATATAGAAAGAGTATGAGAGGATCCTCTCCTACCACAATGAAGTATAGGTTGGGATCTGCCTCACTCTTCTCGAAACCCAACTGCTGCAAGTAGGCATCAATTCTAGAATACCTAGCTCTGGGAGCTTGTTTCATCCCATACAATGCCTTCTTCAGTCTTCACACATGATACTCTCTCCCATGCACCTCAAATCCCAATGTTTTCTCAATGTAAACCTCCTCTTGTATGAGACCATTCAAAAATGCAGTCTTCACATCCATCTAAGGGATGTTTCAACCTATCTTTGTTTCAATAGAGATCACTTCCCTGATCAAGGTATATATAGCAACCAAAGTGAAGGTATCATCATAATCAACTCCCTCAACCTATGAGAACCCCTAAGCCACAAAATGAGCTTTGTACATATCAATTATTCCATCTGCAGCATATTTGAGTTTGTAGAGCCACCTAGAAGTCACCACTGACTTCCCCTCAGGTCTAGGAATAACCTCCCAAACATCATTATTCATGATGGAATTGTACTCTTCCATAATGGCATCTCTCCAAACCTGTCTTCTAGCAACCTCCTCAAAATTGGAAGGCTCAAACTCCTTAATATTTCTCACCATTGCAAGATAGCTACAAAATCTTTGAGGAGGTTTACTCTCCCTCGCATGCTGCCTAGGATTCCCCACAGATCATTGTGCCTCCTTCAGAGTGTTGTGAATCCACTTGGGATTCCTCCTCTCTGAAGTACTTTCTCGTGGAGGGGACTCCCCCTGCTCAACCCCATCACCTAAATAATGTCAACCTGAAGTAGAATTTGGAGCCTAAGATCCTGAAATCTGAGGATCAGTAACCTGTGATCCTAACATTTGTGGCCCTGTGCCCTAAGGACCAGTCGTCACCGAAACTGGTGGACCTGAACTTTGTATCACTTAATTCTAATGTGGACTCACCTAAATCTGAGGTGATGACTGCTCACCCTTCTCATTCCCTCGTGACTTCCTAAAGGCTCTATCCTCCTCAAATATCACATCCCTTTGCACAACTGCCTTCCTCAAGGAAGGGTTGTATATGTGGAAATCCTTTGAAGTCTCGCTATACCCTACAAAAATCCCCTTTTTTCCATGGGCTCTAGCTTTTTCCTCTTCTCAAAAGGGACATGTGAATATGTAAGGCACCTAAAAATCCTAAAGTGCCCAACCTCTAGATTCTTCCCAGAGAAATTCTTCTTAGGAGTATTATCTCCCAATGCTCTGTGTGGACTCATGTTCTACAGATAAATTGCAATGTAACATGCCTTAGCCCAAAGAAAGAGTGTCAGCCCTTGATCATGCAACATGGCTCTCAAATCCCCAACTATGGCCATTTTCTTCCTCTCAGCAACCCCATTCTATTGTGGGTTGTAAGGAACAATCAAATCCCTCTTGATGCCCTCTCCTACACAGAAGCCATTAAACTCCTTGGAGGTATACTCACCCCCATTATATATCCTCATTACTCTGATTTTCCTCCCAATCTAGTTCTCCACAAGAGATTTGAACTCTTGGAACCGATTGAAGACCTGTCATTTGTTATTAATGAAGAAAATCCAATACTTCTAAGAGAATTCAACAATGAATATGATATAGTACAAACAACCACTCAAATATGCAGAAGACATAGTACCACATACATCAGAATGAATCAGATCAAGTATATTTGTTGCCTTGTTGTCACTGCTTGGAAAAGTAGTATTGGTGCACTTTCTTAAAGAACACCCCTTGCACAACTCCTAGTGCTCTATACTGAACTCTGGAACTCTAGTCACAATCTCCCTAAGTATCCTCAAATTCCCATGAAGCAAATGGGCCATCCTCCTATGACATATCTCACAAAGATCGTTGTTGTTTGTAGTATGATACAATGCACTAGTTTCCTTATACATGAGCTTGTACAAATTCTCATGTCGAGTCCCAATCACTTTGGTCGAAGTGATACTCGACCCCTTGGGAAATAAGAGCACATGCATGTTGGCCCTTGACCAAGTTTTGAGGAACACTTGGTCATATTTGACCATTTTTGGAAATCGACACCCTGTCAAAGATGGAGTGCCATGAAAAGAAAATATCATGGGATCTTAGCCCATTTTTGGAGCCCTTTTAGGGTTTTGGGTTAATATAATGGGAAAGGGATGTTGGTCCATGGGTTTACCCATGTTTAGGCCTATGTTGTAAAGTATAAATAAGTAGCTAGGCAATGTAAGAGGAGTCAATGGCTTAGTGCTAGTAATTATATTTGTGTGATCGAATGTAAATTCTTTGTGCATGATTGTAGGAGGTTTGCAGAGTTGAGTACAAGTGTTGTAAGTGTTGAGTGCACAAATTGTAAGAAGGATCTGTGCTAGATCTACTCGGGAAAGGAGGATCTAGCGAGGTGCGCGCGGATCTCCTATCCTATGTGGAGTACAAGTTAAGATCTCTGCTGTAATCAAATTGACCAAAGCTAATAAAGAAGAAGAAGACTTTGTGAACGTAGCCCTAGGGGGGGGTGAACCACGTAAACTTGTGTGTCATGCTTTGTGTTGTTGCTTCCTTTTGTTTTCATTATCTTGCTAAATGCTATGCCATGATTAGATAGATTTTATTATGCTTTGTGATTCACTAGATGTATATGAATAGTATATTTGATGTGTATGAGGATGCTTAGTATTGATCTACAAGATCTAATATGTTTGTTGTTGCTAAGCACTGAAATATCTTATATCTAAGCAAGTACTGTGATGTTCTGTCTTATCTGTGAAGTACAATAAGGGTGAATAGTGATGAATGAATGACGCTAAGTGCTCTGTAAAGGATATAATCACATATCTATTTCCTAGATAAGGTTGCAGACACCTGATTCTTGCAACCACCCCTGCCTCTACCTCGGGTGAGACTTCATCTGCTTCGCAAGTGTTGTCGAAAGGGCCTGTAGTTAGGGCTTTGTTGGTGCGCTCTTGAGCATTGAACCCTGGGTCTGCCCCTGTGCCAACAAATGGTTCCGTTGTTGGGACCAAGGTTTGAGGAAAGCATGCCACATGTTCACTGAAGTTGAGAGCCAGGCAGCCGAGCTTGAACAAGTTGTCATCACTGCAGAAGGACCAGTAAGAAACACATTGATCCAAGATTTCACTGAGCAAGAGGTTGTCACACTACAGCAAATCGAAGTAGCTCAGGCTAAGCTCGAGATATTCAAAGTGGAGTTGATCAAACTAGAGTGACTTGGGATGAGTCACGGGTGAGTGTTGGGGGCCTGTTGGCCCTTGACCAATTTTTTAGGAACACTTGGTCATATTTGACCATTTTTGGACATCGAAACCCTATCAAAGATGGAGCTCCAGGAGAAGCAGAGATCATGGGATCTCAACCCAATTTTGGCACCCTTTTAGAGTTTTGGGTTAATGTAATGGGAAAGGGATGTCGTCCCATGGGTTTACCCCTATTTAGGCCTATGTTGTAAAGTATAAATAAGTAGCTAGGAAATGTAAGAAGATTCGATGGCTTAGTGCTAGTAATTAGATCTGTTTGATTGAATGTAAATTCTATGTGCATGATTGTAAGAGGCTTGCAAAGCTGAGTGCAAGTGTTGTAAGTGCTAAGTGCATGGATTGTAAGAAGGCTTTGTGCTAGATATACTTGGGAAGGAGGATCTGGCAAGGTGCACACAGATTTCCTGTCCTATGCGGAGTACAAGTTAAGATCTGTGTTGTAATCAGATTGACCAAAGCTAATAAAGAAGAAGAAGATTGTGTGGACATAGCCCCAGGGGAGGGGTGAACCATGTAAACCTGTGTGTCATGCTTTGTGTTGTTGCTTCCTTGTTTTTTCATTATCTTGCTAAATGCTATGCGATGATTAGATAGATTTTCTAATGCTTTATGATTCACTAGATGTATATGAATAGTATATTTGATGTGTATGAGGATGCTTAGTGTCGATCTACAGGATCTAATATGTTTTGATGTTGCTAAGCACTGAAATATCTTATATGTGAGAAAGTACTGCGATGTTCTGTCTTATTTACGAAGTATAATAAGGGTGAATAATAATGAATGAATGATGCTAAGTGCTCTGTAAAGGATATAATCATAGATCTATGTCCTAACTAAGGTTGCAGACACCTGAGTCTTGCAACCACCCCTGCCTCTACCTCGGGTGAGACTTCATCTGCTTCATAGGTGTTGCCGAAAGAGCCGGTAGTTAGGGATTTGTTGGTGTGTTCTTGAGCATTGAACCCTGGGTCTTCCCCTATGACAACAATTCCCATCACAGAACAACACCTCATATCCCCTCTCCTCAATAGTAGAAATTGAAATCAAGTTCTTCTTCAAGCAAGGAACATATAGGACATCTCTCAACAACATGGGAGGTTGAGACTCCCTCTGAAATGATATTGTCCCACTACCAATTGCCTTGACCACTCGGTCATCTCCAAGAACTACCTCAATATCACCAATAAGTGTAAGATCTATCAAATGCTCATGAACACCTGCCATATGGCAGGAGGCACCACTATCAATATACCAAACACTGGAATGTGTGGCTCTAGTGGAAAGACACACCACTAAGGAAAAATCCTTGTCAAACCTGGTAGAAAAATCCTCCACCCCTGTTGAAGATGAAATTTGTTTCTTCTTATTATTAGGACATTGTCATGCATAGTGCCCAAACGTGTGACATGCAAAGCACTTGACTTTGCTCATTGTTGGTCACTGTAATTTTTTATTTAACTAAACAATCAAGTGCTACATAAATTGTCAACCCAAGGAAGTCTATTTATTTCAAAGGCAATCACACACTGTATATGCTCAATCTCAAAAGAAATCTAGAGTTGTAGTAAAAATACATTAATCACACCTTGCCTTGAACAAACTGAAGTTCTACTTTGAATTACAGAAAAGAAACCTACCTATTGCAGAGTTCAAAGTTTAAAGAAATAATTATCCAAAGAATCTTGGATTACATTAAGAAATAACAACCTAGGAAAGAAATCTTTTCAAGATACTGCAAAAGGAAAGACCAACTATTATGTAACAGAGAACAAGACCCTATTCCCCAAGCAGGAATCTTCAGCACCTGTTCCCGATCATCACACTTTCATGAACTCATTACTAATTGAAATGATTGACACACACTGAATGCTAACTATCTCTTAACAAAGAACAGGACCCTATTCCCAAAGAAGGAATCTTCAGCACCTGGCCCCGATTATCACGCTTTCATAAATTAACCAAACAAGATTACTAACTAGAATGATTAACAGTTACCCAAGCATGAATTATGTGAAAACAATGTAACAATCAATAAAGCAGAGTTTCAGCAAAACAGAGTTCAGTAAAGTAGTGTTTCATCAAAACAGAATTTAATCAAGGCATGAATAGAAATAACACTAACACGCTATAGAGCTAATGGGCGAATCTTATGAAGAAGGTGGGCCCTCCCTTCTCACAAGATTCCCTAGAAATGAAAGGAACTAGGAAGGAATGCTCAGAACAATCTTTTATTCATCTGTCAACTGTACCATGTTACAATGTCTGAAGTAAAACATGTCCTTCTCTGTAAATCCTTTCTTAGCCAAGAATAAGGTCCTCTCTAATGATGATTTCCTCTTATTTAAAGAGGAGAATCCCCTCGATACAATTTGATCATCAAATTACATGTGCGCATATGAATCCTATTCTTAGTCAGATCTAATCTCTATACTGGAATAGGATATCCTGGTCTCCCGTAACAGAATGCTATTACAATAGTTGAAAAGGTGTTGAGTGAGGTGTTGTTGTTGCAGATGGAGTAACAGCTTCCTTATTTATCTTCTTGTTACTATTGTTGTATGTTGTTTCAGCATCACAAATCGTGGGTTGTTTCAGCAACGAGATTTGAGTTCTGACTGTTTCAACAACATGGTCTCACGCAGTAGCGATGGTTAATTCTGGCTCAAGGTGCGGCTGTTGTGATCAGTGTAACAGCTTCATTGTTGTTTCAACATCATAGACCACGGAGAGTGTAACAGCTTCTTCTTGTGTGAGTTGTTGTTTCAGCATCGTAGACCATGGAGAGTGTAACAGCTTCTTCTTGTGTGAGTTGTTGTTTCAGCATCGTAGACCATGGACTATTTTAGCCACAGGGTTTGTGTTCTTTTGACTGTTTCAACAATGGGCCTTCAAACAACAATGATAATCTGTAGTTTGAATTGTTTCAGCACTTATATATTTCTGATCAATTGTTAAGTATGAGAGTAATGTAAAATTATATGCAAAACAGATTAAACATATAGCAAAGAGAAGAGACGTTATATACATTTGGAAAGATAGGGTAAGGTGATAATGTAAGTTTAAATGTGAGTGGAAAAAGGATGTAATGGTAGCAAAAAGTGTGAGCAAAAAGGTACATTATAGGGTCCTAACACTCATTTCCTTCTTTCCTTCACCCTTCAGTTTGTTCCCTTCCTTAGGACCCTTTTTTAACATATTCTTGTTGTTAGCACCAAGAGCCACATTCTCCTCATCATCACCAATAGATGAAATTCCATGCACATACCCTATTTGGGTTTCCTCATGAACAAAGTCATCCCAAAGACGGTCCCACTTGGGAAGATTCTACCTTGCCACAATGCCCTCAACAAAAACAACCCATTGTTTGGTCACCCCATTCAATGTTGTCCTAACAAGTTCACTGTCAACAATGGCCTCCCCAACAACACCAAGTTCATCTCTCACCTGTGTCAACCTGGTAAGATATTTGACCACATTTTCAGCCTTGGTCATTCTAATTCTTTTTGGTTTCTCTCTCAAAACCATCTTCCGATTATCATTTGTATTTTGATACAACTTCATCAAGGACTACCACATCTCATAGTCATTTGTATTACCTGTCACATGTGGAATCAAATGGTCCCTGATGGCATCAAGGATGATTCTTTTATCCCTGATTCTTTTATCCTTTTATCAATTCTTTAAGTCAATAGGTCATCTTAGATTCATATTTATTTCATCATGAGAATAGTGTTGTAGCTTGCCATGACCAAATTCATAGCTTATCAGACCCTCCTATTGTTAATGAACCAATGTGCCATGATTTTCCAATTTTTTATGACTATGAGGATGTTTTCCCTGAAAAACCATTTGTCCCAGCTATTGTACTAATCCCCTCAGCCATTAATAGTCAAATGGTCATCGATTCACCTTTGTATGATGATTATGAAGATGATTTCCATGAACAATCTATTGAATACCTTATATCAGAAAATTACCCTTCCCATCAAAACAACAATAGCTTGTTTCAACCCTCATGTCATATTTTTGTTGTTGAAAAAGAAGGAGAAGATGATAATCTAAGTTTAGAAGGTAAAAAACTGAGAAATTTGGACCATAAGCCAAGCTATGATGAATATTCCTCACAATCAGAAGATAAGATAGAAGAATGTAGTCTCTCAAGCACTTCTAATTGTGATGAACTTCCCTATCAACCCCATATTCCTCTTGAAGACACAAGCTCAGTTTCATCAAGTATCCAATATCAAATGCCATGTGATCAGATGAGAAAGGTTGAAATTAAAGAAAGACAAGCATCACTAAGCCTTTTCTCTAGTACACCTCATGACCAGGAGTGGACCAAGGCCATATGCATTGAGGATGAATCAGAGAATTAGCAAGCCATACAACAACCAAGAACAGTGGATGAAGAACCAAATGCAATACTTTTCCTTTTTACACAAAGAAATGTTGCAGGGGCAAGTATTGATGTTGTCTTTCAGGATCCATTTGAAGCCTATCTGCAAGAAGAAAATGGACCTAGGCTCATTGATTTCTTCAATGGAAAGTGTATTTCCAATTTTTTCTTTGACGTGCCTTCAAGTAAGAATTATCTCTGGTGCTTAAGGAAGCACATTTCAAAGCTTCAAACAGTTGAAAAAATGATGAAATGGATTCATTGGTTGTTCCATCTAACTTGAAAGCTTCATTTTCCCAATAATTAGAGTAGGTGTTTGCAATAAGCTTGCTGGACAAGCATCGTTTTCATCATTTTTTGTCAGTTTCAATTTTCATTTTCATTTAGTTTCAGCTGAAGGTCACAGATCAAAGAAGATTTCAGAGGTTAAAGGTTGAGAGCATGACTCCACAAGCCCAAAGGATAAGGCACTGAAACTACAAGAGTTCTTAGAGCCTCATAGGGAGGAATCTATCCCCCATGGAGCCTATGTTAGCACAAGATTGGTTAAGGTGAAAAGTGTCAAGAGACACCCGTAGTCAAGAAGAGCATAACCCCTAAGAAGAATCCTGCCATTTCTGAGAAGGAAAAGTCTGATGTGCCAAAGGAAGATTCTCTTTCTACAAGAAAGAGTGTGAGGTTGAATTTCAAGGTAACTAAATAGTTTATGAAAGGTGAGCCCCATTTTTTAGAATTGTTCCTTTTTGGGAGGGTTAACTAATATGCACATACTATTTCTGCCATCATACAGGCTGCTAAGCATTTAACTAGCTGGGTTTTGAGTTTTTGATAAGTGCTAGTTTCCCCTGTGGTAAAAGGCACTGCCCATTGTACGGTCAAGGCACTTAATTGAAATGGTTTTGTCATCATGAAAGACTACAAATTTCTCTTCACACATTCAATATTGAAGGCACTGTGTTCTTGGTTATGTTACCCACACTTGCACACAAACACAGTGCAAGTGGTGCTACCTAATGGTGTTGTGTAATATTTCACAGAGAACAGAATCTGCATTTCATTATTCATTTTGGCAATGAATACAATTGTCATGGGATTTTTATTTGTTTTGGGGAAAATTGAAATTATATTGAGTTATTCCCAATATACAAGTTCAAGCATCAAATCACCCATGGATTTATGCTACCGAATTGCATATAGAAACACAGTCGGGTGCTACCTACAGGCGCTGTGTAATATTCTGGCAGAGGCTAAATTGTGCAGAGTTATTCTGCCAGTTTTGAGTCACTTATTTAAAACTTGGGTTATGAGCAGTTGAGGATTTATTTTTGAAAACTGGTGGAGGTTTTTGTTCAAAGCATTCTAAATAACAAAAACCTCTCTCATTTTTTCAAAATGTGTTTTGGTTTGAGAGATATTGGATATAGAATTAGGCATTGCGTACTCTGCACAGTGGCACTGCGTACTAATTTCCTGTAGTGGTCACGGTTTTGATATTCACCTTGTTCGGGGGGTTGCCACATGTAAAGGAGAGTTAGAATGGATTCTCAAGGATCATTTAGATATCAAGGGACACCTTAACCTAAGATTTATCTCCAGCAAAGGCCTCATGCAATGAGGTGGAGACATTTCATTAATGACTTCCAACAAATTCCTGAAAATAAGCAGTTTGTTGGATTTTTGTCTCTTTGATTGTTGCCACCTATATCCAAGGCTTAGAATCCAATGGAGGAGATGGGATTCGACCTCCTAAGGTTATTTGGATGCTATTTTCTATTTAAGGAGGGATATATCTCTTGGAGTAGGGATTCATGAGCCAAGAAAGGCTAGAAAGATATGTAGCAGGCAGTTTTCATGTGTGTGTTCATTTGTAAGCCTGTGGGCATTTTTTTGATTGTAAGCATTACTGCTATTGGAGACTCATGAGAGTTGTGATTTTAGATTGTAACTCTTCTTTTCTATTTCTTCTTATTTGAATATATTGCATATTTGAGGATCAAAGGCTGTCAATGATTTATGGATCCCTAAGCAGTAGAGGATTTGTTGTATTTTTCCCATCAGTCATTGTTTATATTCAAGTATTTGTTGATTCATTAAATTTAGAGGATCTTTATTTATTGAACAATCTATCTTATGCTTTCCTTCTTCATTTCTTCCACCTATTAGCATATAATCTTGTTTTATGTTAAGAAACTTTTGTGCCTTGGATGAGTGGGATGTTTTTGACTCCATTGCCCATTGGTGTAGCCTACTAATATGCAGTTTGTTTCCCTCTCTCTTTATTTATCCATATTGTGGATCCACCTATTCAAAACCAAAGTAATCTTTTACATTCTGATGGGTGTTGAGCTTACACTTTAGTAGTCAAAGTGTGAATTTCAATGCTAACAACTTCTCTCCTTCAGATCTGGCCTCTTTTCTTCAGATCGGGCTTCTTTCTTTAGCACATAGCTTTATAAATCAAGTAGAGTACTGTACACTAGAGAGACAGATCTATGTACAAATATTTCACAACTTCAGGATGAATCTTTTCACAAAGCTTCTTCTTTCTCAGTTCCCAACAATCACAATTTCAGGTCTTGGCAACGGAACCATTTGTTGGCACAGGGGCAAACCTAGGGTTCAACACTACAACAGCACACCAAAAAAACCCTAACTATTGGCCCTTTTTGCAACACCTGTGAAGCAGATGAAGTCTCACCCGAGGTAGAGGCAGGGGTGGTTGCAAGACTCAAGTGTCTGCAACCTTAGCTGGGACACGGATCTGTGCTTATGATACTTAATATAGAACTTAGCATCGTCAATTCCTCAATATACAATCACTATCTACTTCATTGATAAAACAAATCTTCGTAGCAGTCAGACTGATCTAATGTATTTAATCACTTAGCACAAATAGATGGATCAAATCTAGCAGAAGCAAGCACTAAGCACATTCATAGAGGGCAGATATAACATTCATAGCACAAAGCATAAGCATATTTATCTATCTATATCAAAGCACTTAGCAAGAGAAGTTATAAACACATCAAGACAAGAACAAAGCAGAACAACACAGTGTTTATGTGGTTCACCCCCACCCTGGGGCTACATCCACCAACTCTTATTCTTTATTGTCTTCAGTCAATCAGTTACAAGCACAGAGCCTCAAAACCCTACTTCACCTGGGACAGGAGATCTGTGCACCTCGCTAGATCCTCCTTCCTTGTGTTACAGCACAAAGCACTTCTCAGCCTATTACAATCACTTGCACTTAGCTCCGCAAGTCTCACACAGTATGCACAGAGCATCTAAAAACCATACATAGCACTTAGTTATCTTGCATACACAACATAGATGCACTACTACTGCTATCTTGCCTAAGAATCTATTTATATCTTACAAAATAGGCCTAATCATGGGTAAAACCATGGGCTGACATCCCAATCCCATTACATAATCCCAAAAACCCAAAAAGGGGCCAAGATTACGTGATCTTTGCTTCGTCTTGCGCTCCTCCTTCGCTTCATCTAAAACTTAATAAAAAGGAACAAAAGTACTCGATAACAGAAAGAGAAGGTTTAGATATGATTTTTTCTCTTCAGAAATTTAGACATTATTTGCTGGAAAATCCTTTCACATTTTTCACCAATCATCAAGCCTTAAAATACTTGGTGAATAAACCAGTACATTAGGGAATAATATGTCTATGGATACTATTATTTCAAGAATTCAACTTCGACATCATTGTTCAACTAGGAAAAAAGAATTCCATCCCAGACCACCCGTCTCAACTAAAAATAGGTGAAGAACTGATAGGGATCGATGAAGACCTCTTAGATGCTCATATATTCCAATTTGAGGCCACCCATAAGGATTTATAGGACATAGTTCAATTCTTGGAAAAAGGGTGGGCTCCTGAAGATATTCCTAAAAATAAAAATAATGTTCTAGCATTAAAAACATCCCCATTCACTCTCGTGAATGGATATCTTTATAAAATTGGACTTGATGGTACACTAAGGAGATGCACTTTGGAACATGAGGGATAAGGAATAATGGATGAATCTCGTGCTATCCCTGCAATAGGCCATTATCAAGCCAATACAACAACTTAAAATATTCTTCATGTAGGCCTTTGGTGGTTGACTTTACATAAGAATTGTCTGATGGAGATCAAATGATGTGACATCTGTTAATGAATGGTTTTAACCTTGTGGAAAAATGATATTCCTTTACACTCGGTAAACCCTATTTTACCATTTGAAATTTGGGAAATCAACTTTGTTTTCCCATTTCCTAAAATAACTAAAAGAATAGGAGAAAAATATATCATTATTGTTATCGAGTACTTAACAAAATGGGATGAGGTAGCACTAGTCGAGTCTTGCATGAAGGAAATTGCAGCTAAGTGTATATATTAAAACATAGTTACAATATTTGGATGTCCCTTAATGATCCAGAATTGGATCTCAGGACCAAAATGGGTCTAGGAAGGAATAAAAATAAAAGTACTCAGAATGGATTCAAAACGGACATGTGCATAGAACTCATCGATATGAACCCAACGCAAATTGAATGGGCTCAAATGGATGTTGTATGCTCAAGATATTGCAATATGTCTGTTTCATCAAACAGGTAAAAAAAAATGAATGTTGACTGTACAGTCCATACAGTGCCACATGGCATCTTACTGTACATGCCGTACATCCATACAAATTACATGGTAGGGTACAATTGGCACTAACAGGGGAAGATAGGTGGACAAGTCAACGAGTGACACTTGTCACCACTGCAAGGGTGACACATGGCATGTCCATACGACACGTGGAAAACATGGCAGGTGATAGAACAGACACATGGCAGAGGTGGACAAATGGTGTGTTGACACATGGATGGTTTTTGAGAGAATGTGAAGGTGCCATGTGGCCTAGTTCTGGGCTACCACGTGGCACCCCTTCATTGGTCATCGGTTTTGGAAAAATTATGGAGTGCACGGGATTTGAACCCACGACCTCTGGTTCAGGGCAAGTGACTTGGCAGGGTTGGGTCTACCAGCCCGCCCGTCATTGGTGCTTATTAGTTATATGGATTTATTTATATAAATGTTGCAATGAATGTTAAATGAGTGGATTAAAGGGTTGGGGCTAGGGCCTAGCCCCCAATGCATCCATTAAACCTTGCCACAGGACCCTATTGTATGTGTAGTCATGCGCTCTGTTATGGTTACAGCTAGCCCCTAGTTCCTCCTTTGAGTGTGGATATACCATATGACTATGACCTTAGCGTTCTTTGTTGGTATGGGTAAGGGTTTATCCCCAGTTGGTCGGGCTAGCCTGTCAACCAGGGGAATAACCATAGGCTTGTAAACTGAGGGCTTAGCAGGTGGGTATTTTGGGCCACAACACATGGGGATCCAAGCGACCAAGGATTGGTGCTTAAGGGATAGACCTGCACACCAGTAGGACTAGGGCCACATGGAGAGTGTCAAGTGACCAAGAGCCAGGGATAAGGGGGATGCACCCTACATATTTGCAAAAGTGGATTTTTTTAACTATAATATATGATTTTTATTGATTTATTCAGCAGTTTTGTGGGATTTTGGCCAATATAGGGGGATATTGGGCCCTTTTTGAGGCCAGATCTTGGGGAGAAGTTGGGAGATGGTTACCAACTTCAGGCCTATATAAACCATAGGTTCTTGAAGCCATGGAGGGAGGTTCAAAACAAGTTTATGTTAAATATTTTCCAAGCCAAAGCCATTTTTATGCAGGGAAGCCATTGAGGAGAGCACCTTTGCAGGTCATTTATGGGAGCTTCGTTCATCAGTTTTCAGTGTCGTCGATTTTTTTGGGTTCTAGAGATCTGGTAGAAAAAGACCAGATTGGTTTGTAATCATTTTGGCATTTTTATGATGTACTTTTAAATCTTTGAACAGAAATAAGAAATCCTCGCCCACTAAGACAAAGGCCCAGAGACGTAGGCGAGATTGTCAAACTTCGTTATCACTTTGGTGTTTGATGGTTTGTTGTTCTTCATTCTTATGTTTAGATCTGTATATTGTTAATGGTTTTCATGTTTCATCTATAATTCTTCCTCTTTCATTAGTTTTTCTAAATGGTAATATAACGCATGCAAGTTAACTCAACCATTTTCATTTAAAAGATATTTTCGAATCAAGTGGTATCAGAGCTAATTGACGTTTGGTTTTTGAGTTTGCATGATTACCAGGGAAAGGCTGAATCATGGTGAAGGCAATCTTGTTGAAGAGAATCCATTGATTGGATTGAGAAAGATAACTTCTCAAAGCGATAAGATGGCATCGGAAGAGGGACTTTCTCAGGAAGAGAAAGAGTTTCAAAAAACTTTATTCGCAATGTCAGAGATGATGAAGGTTTTGTATGAGGATTACTTGGAATGGAAGAGACCAAATCTAGGTGAATATTCAAAGGTCAAAAATGAAGAAGGAGAGGATCCTCCTCAAATTCCTCCTTCACCTCCTTCTTCTCCTTCTTCTCCTTCTTTTTCAAGTTCAAGTTCAAAATCCACTGCAAGAAAACATGTCCATAAACATAAACATGAAATTCCTTTACTTAAGCTTGATGTAAAATTTGAATTACCCATGTATGATGGTGAAATTAATGTAGAGAGACTTGATAATTGGGTCAGACAGATGGAGGCTTATTGCAGTGTGCAACAAATCAAGGATGACGCAACTTAGATCAAGTTGGCATCACTTAGACTTGCAGGCACATCACTCATCTGGTGGAAAAGAAAGTTGCAAAATGGCATGCAACAAGTGGGAAATGTATTTCCATCATGGAAAAATTTTATTTCTACACTTAGAAAGAAATTCTATCTTTGGGTTACAAAGAGAAATCTTTAATTGAATGGAAAAGTCTTAAACTAAGAAAAGGACAAACAGTGCAAGAATACACAGATGGATTTCATAAAATGGCATGGATGTTAGATATTCCTTTACATACCCAAGAAACTCTTATGAAGTATATAGGAGGTTTACCTGCACATATTCGAAATATTGTATTCATGTTTGGACCTACTAATCTTGATGAGGTTTTTGTTCAAGCAACATACATTGAAGCAGGGAAAACAAGAGTTGGTGTATCAAGGGAATCGTCTTCAAGGAAAGAGGACAAAAGGAAGTGAAATGGAAAGAAGGAAAATTCAGTGGCAAGAAAGGAAGAGAAGCCCTCTTGCAATCATTGCAAGAAAGAGGGCCATGATGAGGACCATTGATAGAAATTGCATCCCGAGAAGAGACCAAAGTGGTTCAAAGAGAGGAAAGGGAGCCAGCAAAATCACGACCAACAGACTTGGGATTGGATTCAGGTGATGAATCTAAAGTCTCATTAGTTGGTATGACAGGTAAAATTGGCGAAGGATTTGATTCTAGAAGTAAATTGTTTCACATAAGGGTCGTCATGAGACATACTAAGGTCGACACATTGATAAATGGTGGATATCAATCTAACTTGATTTCAGAGGAATTGGTTAAAAAATTGGGATTAAAAACTCAGATGCATCATAAGCCTTACACACTTAAATGGATAAGAAACAATCATCAATTGCACATAACAAATAAATGCACATTTAAGTTTGCAATTTCATCTAAGTTCGTGGATGAGGTAACATGTGATGTGGTTCCACTCAATGAATGTGGAATGGTCTTAGGAAGTCATTGTATGATCGTAAAGCAATATTTTATAGGGAAAAGAATCAATATCACTTAATCAAAGAAAGTCAAGAATATGTGGTACATTCTCATCATTTTAAATCTAATAAACCTCTTCAAACAATGGAACAATTAAGAAAGGCAACTCATGCAAGCAACACACCTATAATTGTTTCAAATCAAGTAATATATCTTAAGCAAGAACATGATATGATTGTAGAATGGAAGATCAATCACACTTTGCTTCAAGATAAGCTAATGTCATGAAAATATTACAACCATATTAGCTCATTTGTAGTCATATTTATGATGTTATCATTAGTAATGTTGTCAACATGGATGACAGTGGCTTCAATAAAATGTGACAGAGTACAAATGGCTAACAATATGTTGTCAGTTATCATGATTGTTTTACAGTTGATCTTGAGGAGAAAGGTGCACAAGACAGAGTTCAAAGACAGAGAACAAATGGGGTGTCCTATCCCGCACTTGATGACTAGTCAGTAACCTTTTGGAGGACAAAAAGGTATTTTGTGGGGAGGTGTGATCCATAATTGGATCTCAGGACCAAAATGGGTCTAGGAAGGCCTAAAAATAAAAGTGCTCAGAATGGCTTCAAAACAGACATGTGTGTAGGCATCATTGATACGAACCCAACGCAACTTGAATGCGCTCAAATGGATGTCGTATGCTCAAGATATCGTGATATGTTTGTTTTATCAAATAGGCAAAAAAAAAAATGGATGTTGATTATACAGTCTGTACAGTGCCACATGGCAGCTAGATGTACAGGTTGTACGATTATACAAATGATGTGGTAGGGTACATTTGGCACTAACGTGGGAAAACAGGTGCACAAGTCATGGAGTGACACATGTCACCACTGCAAGGGTGACACGTGGCACATCTGTATGACACATGGAAAACATGGCAGGTGACAAAGTAGACACGTGGAAGAGGTGGACAAATGGTGTGTAGACACGTGGTTGGTTTTTAAGTGAATTTGAAGGTGCCACATGGCCCAGTCCTGGGCTACCACGTGGCACCCCTTTATTGGTCATAAATTTTTGAAACATTATGGAGCGCACGGGATTTGAACCCGCGACCTCTAGTTCAGGGCAAGTGACTTGGCAGGGTCGGGTCTACCATCCTGCCTGTCGTTGGTGCTTATTAGTTATATGACTTCATTTATATAAATGTTTCAATGAATGTTAAATGATCATAGTAAAGAGTTGGGGCTAGGCCCCAACCCCCGAAACGTCCATAAAACCTTTCCATGGGACCCTGTTGTATGTGTATTCGTGCACTTTTTTATGGTTATAGCTAACCCTTGGTTCCTCCTTTGAGCATGGATATACCATATGACTGCGACCTTAGTGTTGATTGTTGGCGCGGATAAGGGGTTATCCCTAGTTGGTCGAGTTATCCTTCCAACCAGGGGAATAACCATAGGCTTATAACCCGATCCATGGGGATCTAGGCAATCCAGGAGACCAGGGGCCAGTGCTTAAGGGATAGACTTGCGCGCTAGTAGGACCAGGGCCACATGGAGCGTGCCAAGTGACCAGGAGCTAGCGATAAGGGGGTTTCACCCTACATATTTGCAAAAGTGGGTTTTTTAAACTATAATATATGATTTTTAGTGATTTATTCGGTAGTTTTGTGGGATTTTGGCCAATCTAGGGGGATATTGGTTCCTTTTTTAGGCCAGATATTGGGGAGAAGTTGGGATATGGTCACCAAATTCAGGCCTATATAAACCAAAGTTTCTTGAAGCCATGGAGGGAGGTTCAGAATAGGTTTATGCTGAAATTTTCCAAGCCGAAACCATTTTTATGTAGGGAAGCCATTGAGGAGAGCACCTTTGCGGGCCATTTATGGGAGCTCCGGTCATCTGTTTTCAGTGTCGTCAGTTTTGTTAGGTTCTAGATATCTAGTAGAAAAAGACCAGATCAATTTGTAATCATTTTGGCACTGTTGTGATGTACTTTTAAAGCTTTGAACAGAAATAAGAAAGCCTCACCCACTGAAACAAAGGCTCAGAGACGTACGCGACATTGTCGAAATCCATTATCACTTTGGTGTTTTATGGTTTGTTGTTCTTCATTCTTATGTTTAGATATGTATATTGTTAATGGTTTCCATGTTTCATCTATAATTATTTCTCTTTCATTAGTTTTCCTAAATGGTAATATAATGCATGCAAGATAACTCAACCATTGTCGTTTAAAATATCTTTTTGTACCACTTAACCATTATCAATGACCAAGGAACCCACTTCATTAACGAGACATTCCAAATCCCCATGAATAAATTCATGATTGATCATAAGAATATGTCGTCCTATCATCTCCAAGATAATGGTGTAGTTGAATCCTTCAATAAGACCCTTCACAAAGGATTAAAAAAAATATGTGAAATCAACATAGACGATTGGAATGATAAGGTCCTTGCAATACTTTAGGCCTATATGACCACGTATAAAATATCGACCAACCACGCACCCTTTGATCTAGTATATGGCCAGGAAGCTATAGTTTCACTACATTTCTGGACCATTGCAACTATGGTAGTATCTATACTCAAGTATGTATTAGATAGAGTCAAGAATCAATGACTCCATCATTTTCACCAATTAGAATAAGAAATAACAACTTCTCTTCATCACCATGAGGTCAAAAAACAATAGCAAAAAGCATGGCATGACCGAAACCTGAAAATTAAAGACATTAAAAGTGGTTATTTGGTATTAATTTATGATGTTAATGTTAAAGGAAAACCTTGGAATCTCGAAACTACCTAGCTAGGGACATTCATTGTTGAATATGTTCAAAAAATCAATGCAATCCAATTAATAACATTGCAAGGGAACCCATTTAAAAAAGTATTCAATGGGGCCCATCTAAAAAAGTAAAACACATAACAAAAATGATGCATATTGGTGAAAACCTTCTTGGATGTGCTAGTAGGAATCAACTAGGTCCAAAACCACTTGCGACAGCCTAATTCTAAGAACAAAAACTTGTTGAAAAAATAGAGAGAGAGAGAGAGAAGAAGAAAGATAAGAGAAAGAAATAAAATAAAATAAGATAAAATGTTTCAAATAAACAGTCAGTTATGGAGAGTTACATATGGAACTGTCGAATGACAAGGAACTACTTAAGGAACAATTGTTGACCATGGATAAAAATTAAGCACTATATTTCATCCACTTCATCAAGGAAAAATGTAAATATATTAGAGCTATTGGAAATAATGACGACCAAATCATTCTCACTACTAAATATGATCAAATTTTCCACGCTTTTTCATTGCTATTGAGACACTTCTTCATTGCACTTTCCACGAAAGTGGGTATTATTTTTCGTGGATATTTTTTCATCTCTATAGTGACGACCAAGAACTAATCATGAAAATATCCACGAAATATGGTTGCCATGTGTCATTTTTTTTATAAGCATTTGCTACAACAATTTCTTTTTTACAAACATTCGTCTATATAGTGACACACATATGCTTTTGTTGCTGCAAGAATGCTATATTTACCATGATGTTTTGTCGCTATATATACGGATGTTCGTGGAAAAACACAAATGCTCAGTTTTTTTTACCACAAGAACACTATATTTTCCACGATTATTTGTCACTATGTAGACGGATGTTCGTTGAAAAACACAAATGAAAAGTTTTGTTGCCACGAGAATGTTATATTTTCCATGATTTTTTGTCTCTATATAGATGGATGTTCGTGGAAAAACACAAATGAATTTTTTTTGTTGCCATGAGAATGATATATTTGCCATGATGTTTTGTTTCTATATAAACGTATGTTCATGGAAAAACACAAATAAAAATATTTTATTGCCACGAGTACAATATATTTGCCATGATGTTTCATCACTATATAAACGGATGCTCATGGAAAAACACAAATGAAAATTTTATGTTGCCTTGAGAATGTTATATTTTCCATGATGTTCTGTCTCTATATCAATGGATGTTTGTGGCAAAACACAAATAATAAGTTTTTGTTTCCATGAGAATTTTATATTTGCCACGATGTTTCGTCACTATATAGACAGATGTTCATGGAAAAACACAAATGAAACATTTTTGTTGCCATGAGAATGCTATATTTTCCACGATGTTTCATCTATATATAGATGGATGTTCATGGAAAAACACAAATAAAAATTTTATGTTTCCACGAGAATGCTATATTTGCCACAATGTTTCGTTGCTATATAGATAGATGTTTCGTGGAAAAACACAAATAAAAAAAAAAAAAATTCCACGAGAATGTTATATTCTCCACGATGTTTTGTCACTATATAGATGAGGACTATAGGTTTAAAAACAAATATCATATCGACATGAAATCCACTAGAATTCCTAAAAACACAGTTGGGGGAACATCCACTATCTTGGGAATGCCATGGTCGGCCACAACTAATGCCTATGATAATTTTTTATGGATATGATACAAATAAACTGACCCTTTACCCTCATGCTAAACCAAGTATGGAAACTAAAAATCCTTTTTGGGTTGATTGTGAGGAAGGGGATGTTCAACCTCTGCTTACTATAGGGAAAGCTCTTAGTTTTAAAAATGAGACAGAAGATGATACAATCAACAATTTTATTAGTGACCCAAGAAGCTTACCAAACTCTATATAATGTGATAGATGAGATAAAACAAGAAGAAATCACACAAGAAACATTGACTGGAACAACTCTAAAAATAGTGGATTATGTTAATGAAAGATGTTGAATTTATATGGACTGATAGTTTTCAGTTTGATCATTTGCGATTATATCAGCGGCCATTGCCAAAAGAAGAATTTGTTTCTCAAATCACAGCAGATTCAGGTTATCACTTTTTCAATGGGGAGGAGATTTCTCCTGCTCCATCAAAATCTTAAAATTTTGACTGTGCATTTTTAATAAATCCTATAGATAAATAAATTGCACATTGTTTTGATTAGCGTAAAAACTTAGTTAAATTTATTTTTTCTGGTTTTATTAATAAGCTCGGCAAATATTTGTGTTGGTAGACTTGTTGTTTCAGACATTACAGGAAGCAGAAGCATAATCGGAGCAGCATAGCAAATGGATAAATTTATGCGCTATTTTTTTCAGCCATTTCGCTGAAACACTTCCATTTCACTGAAACATCGTTATTTTTCCACCATTTTGTTGAAACACCACTACTTTTCCATCGTTTTTGGAAACACCATCATTTTTCTTGTTGTTTCCGACAAATTCCTATTTTCTCTACCAAATTTTTTGACAAATGTTGAGACGCTACCATTTCTCATTAATTAGTTGTGGATTTATTAAAAAGCACTTCCAATTTCAAAAATGTCAAAGCAACATCATCAGCCGCCATTGGTAAGTGTCCAAAGGTATGTTACTATTCTTTGCATGTGTGATAGTGTGGGATATGACAAATGAGTAATTATTATTCCTCTGTGGAATTCCACGTTATTTTCATCAACCAATTATACTCCTTTCTAGAGTATGCCACTTCATCATCCATTATACCTTGCCAACTCTACCACCATTCCATCCAATCATCATCACCAAATATTTCACCACCTTTCCTTGCCATAAATAATTTCCCTGCTACGCATGCATAACTTTGTAATTCTACAACTCTGAGTCTGAAACAAGGAGACGAGTTGAAATTCCAAGCATTGTAACTGATAAACTGAAGTTTTAAAACATGGGTGGACCAACTGTGCAACATGAGCTTGAATATTTGTCTTCTTTGCTCCAGTTTTTAGCAACATATAGAAAGTTTGAGGAGTCAGGATGGATTAATTATTTTGAATGGCTGAGATGGTTTGATAGTGTTGTGGCACTTGAATTTGCTCAAAATTTAGAAATAGACCATTCAAGTGTAGGAGGAATAAGATTTGAAGTAACAGATGAAACCATAGATGAAGTTATTGGTTTATCTAGAACTAGTACATAGTGGTTTTTCCAGAAAATGCCACTTCCCATAGTAAAGACAATTTTTTTGGAAGAGGGCGAAGAAGTTCAGCCTAGAGGACCAGGGAAAATGCTTGAATCTTTACCACATCCATGGAAGTAAGTTGCTATATTCTTGAAAAATTACTTCACCTGTGAAGGTAGGTACAAAGTTCTTTACAATCATGACTTCATTTTGTTATCCCATCTTCACCATGCTAGATTAGTAAACATGCCTTACTATATATTAAAAACTATATAGTAAACTATTCAAAACATGGCTCATTATGCTAGATGGGCAAGAGTGCTAGTAACATGCATCATGAATCATGGATTGATAAAATTGCTAGTAGATAAGGCACTAAATCTGCAAAATAGAGCCCCACCAATACTTATAGCCAATAATGTAGAGGAAGAAGTTGAAATTGAAACTGGCAGTGATAAGAGAAATGAAAACAATTTGGAAGAAGGGAAAAAGAGTCGAGAAACTGAAAAAATCAATATCCCTGCAGCTATGTCAGAAATTGTGATGCATTTAGATCATAATGACCGGGAGGGATTTGAACTTGAATATGTTGATCAGGAAGAGCCTATAGAAATCTTTGAGCAAAGTCCTCAAGGATCACCCACAGTGATCCAATTAGAGAATGAAGGGGGCAATGCTAAGCAAGAAGTGAGTACAAGAACACCCTTTGAAACACTAAAATTATACCAGAAAATGTTCCAATGGGAGAACCTAAAGAACTTAATATAGAATGAGAGGACATGCAGGAAGAATCATCCGCTCTGCATGATGATTCTTCACATCATGTTCTCAGCGATAAAATAGAATTCATTGAAATAAGTGAACAGAGTCCTCCCACAAAGTTTCAGCCATGCATAATTGAGGAAGAAATTCTTCCATCAGAAAAAGGCAAGAAAATATCTTCATCAAAGTTTATTTCTAGTCTTCCAAAATGGAGAACCAAATCCTTTGTCGCAACTCAAGTAGAAAAAATGCATAAAGTTGATCTTGTAATTCCTATTCTTCATCCTCATTCACTTTTTGTTACACAAGAACCAGTAGGTGAACAACAACAAAGAAAAGATACAACTACTCCACAAGAACCAGTTGACAACCCAAATATTAATCTTGTTGATACACAAGGACCTGTTGTCAGACGGAAGCGAACAAATAAGACATCCAAAGAAGCTAGAAAGAAGGCCAACGAAAAGAAGAATCAGCTTGATCAATTGATTTATGAGAATGAATTATTGAAACAAGAGATCTCAAAACTGCAGGCATATTTGGAAGAAATGAGGAAATCCAACGCAAGATATCGTACCTTGGGTACACTGGAAAATGCTACATCAACATTTGAAAATATGGGAGATGAAATTGAAGAAGGAACCCATGAATATATGTGTCTTGAATGTGATAACATCTTCAAAGGGGCTGGATACAAAGTGATTTTGCAAGAGGAACAAGTACCTATCAATGGAAAAGAACAACTTGTTAAGTTTCCTCATGAAACAACTAAAGAGATACAGTATGTTAAAAATTGGAAGCCAAAGGACACCACTGTCACACAAGAACTAGTGGTGCCAATTATGGAAAACACTCAATTGTTTGATGTAAAAACAAAAGAACCTACATCTGTGGATAAAGTAATGCAGACTAAAACCCCAACTAGTATTGTTGATGAATCCATACAAACATAGGATCTCTTGGAATTTGTTGATCAGGCTGTGCAAATTGAATACCTATTGGAAGTCATGGATAACAGTATGCAAATAAAACCTCAACCTGATACTGAAAATGTTTTTTTTCTGTTAGTTGAAGTGAACAAGTGGAAGTACCAAGTATCATTATTTAAACAAGGTACGATTCCCTTTCCTTAACATGAAAAATACATTATGGAATTAAAAGAAAAATGGGATGGAGAATTAGCATATCATAAACATAGATGGGAGAAATGATCCATGTGGATATCTTTGGCCACTCACCTTTTTCAAATGGCTCAAAACAGTTTTCTGGCAATTTTGGCAATTTACTATTTTTAGCAGGTTTTAACTTACGGGTCCATTTTGATGGCCCAAATGAAGGTTTTTTGATATTGATGTTCTCAATGATTTTTGAAAGCATTATAGATCCCCCAAAATGAATCTCCTCTATTATACCTTTCCAACGAGCTATCACACGCCTAAAACGGAGATTATATGCAAA
>CBVK0101859270.1:0-17373 GCA_900067695.1 Picea abies | reverse complement strand
TTTTCCACATTAAGATTAATTGTACCAATTGTTGTCATCCAAGGATATCCAAGAATAACATCCACATCATTCATATCAATGACACAAAAATCAGAATGCAATACATATTTGTCCATGGTGATCTTCAAATCTTTAAAAACTTGAATATTTTTACCCCCAACCTATGTGCTTTGCATATTCTTTGTCGGAACTTGCAATCTATTAACCAACTGAACATTGATAAAATTATGCATGCAGTTAGGATTAATATAAACAATGACATTTTCTTATGAATACATGCATAAACCTATAATATAGAGTTTTCATATGAAAATAAACCTTTGATGTTCTCTTTATCTTTTTTTCCAACATGAGATAACCTATCTAAAAGTGACTTTTCCATTTCTTCATCGAAAAGTGTCATCATGTTGGCAGATTCAATGATTCCCACCATATGTCAGCATCTTCTCTGAAACCATAGGGTAACCATTGTTTCCACCTCTCTTTCCATGTTGACATGTACATTTGTATATATTTTTCAATACGAAGGCCATCATCTTTTCCAGTAAAAGACATATTGCTTGAAATAAATCTTCAACCAAAACTAGGGTTTATAAATAACTTATTGTGCAAATTGCGTGGTTTTTTCTGGAAAAAAAAACTCTGAAAAATGTTGAATTTAAAATGTTGATAACTTTACTTCCCGGACTCTGTTTCGGTCGATTTGTTTTTTGAAATTGGATATTTTTCCGAGAGGAATTCAAATATCCAATTTGTTTGGGCAAAATATTCTCAAAAAGTTCCATATCTAAACCTGAAATACATTGCCCCCTTTTTTCCTTTTAAAAAATCTGCAGAAATAACCAAAAATTTATTCCCTTCTTTGGCCAAGGAAAGAGTTCTAATACCACATGTTAAGTACCAAGAGATGAATAAAAAAACACCACAATAGATCCAAGAACATTGTAGAAAAAAACACATTTTATTATTATAGAAACCCTTGAGGTAGAGAAACACCATACAATAGATCCTATTACAGAAGGAATATTCTCCTGTTCACTTGCCTCTTTGAGGGAGCAACCTCCTAATGAGCTACCGCTCCAAATACAATACTTCTTCTTGAATTCTCTTTCATTGTTTGAACATCTTTATATAGTGCTACCAACCACCTAAGAACATTCTAGAGGAGGAAGCTTCTAAAAGCATAACCTTCTAAGAAGTCCTCTTACATTTATTAAGTTCACATTAATATATCTAACTACCATAGTGGGCCTTATTTAATTATATAGTTGACCTAGTCCACCTTAAATTGGATGGCCTCCACTATTATCACTATGGGCCCTTCGACCCCCCATTACCTCTCTAGCTACACTACATTCCATCCCCCTTATGAAAGCATTTTCTTCAACGCTTGTTATGGGGGTGTACAACCAGATACTAGGGTCCCATGGATAAGTGTGGACCATAGTGATGAAGTAGGTTAGAGAACCAAGGTCACATGTAGAAATGTGAGCCACCATGGTGAAGTAGTCCAATCGCCACCGTAAACTTGGGTCCCATGTCCAAGTGCTCAAGTGAAATCCGCACTAAAGATATCGGAACTCAAGAACCAACTGAAAATGATGCTCCAAAGATCTACATTGATCATGTGGATACAAATATGTAGATCCCTCCATATCCAAAAAATCATTTGAATAACACATTAGTATTGAAGAATACTGAAAAATAGTATTCATAAAAGGCTTGTGACTACTCTCCATAATGTGCTCTACATAAGGTTGAGTAGAGTCATCAAATAAAAGATGAAAATAGTTATCATCACAGAGATGACAACTATCCATATATCAATCCTCACAATTTGACTCTAAATCATACCAAGCATATGTGTCATGATTATATGTTTCCATGATATGATGGTCGATGTTGTGGAATGCTTGAAAATATTGAACTTTTCTCTGGATGGCTTAAACCTCCCATTGGACTTTGTTGAGGCACATGAAGAGTCGAGAGTTAGCATCCATGAGGAGTTGAATATCCACTGGAAATAGCACATATAATATACCAAAAGAAAACTCTTAAAATTATCTATCTAATGGCATTGATCTGGTAGCAATCTGAGTACACTGAAAATTTATGATGTCTGCAATCCAACCACCGTCACGAAGACCCTAAAAAAAATGGTTGGTTTTAAATCAACGATATTTTCACTTCAAGGTCCAATTCATATGGTTTTTTTTTAAATGGACTATTTTGGAAAGAGGAACTCAGATATGTAATTGGTTTTGGAAAATTCGGCCCCAAGTGTTACATATATCATTAAAATTGCGTGGTTGTCCGCAGAAAAATAAAAAATAAAAAATAAAAAAAACCCTGAAAAATAACATATTTTAAAATGATGATAATTTCACTTCCCGGACCCCGTTTTAGACGATTGGTTTTTTGAAATTGGTCGTTTTTCCAAGAGGAAATCATAGCTACAACTAATGCCTGCAAATTTTGCACAAAAAACTACAAGAATTGTCTGGAGAGTCACGGCCCTCTTTTTCTTCTTTGAAAAAATTTACAAAAATAGAGAAAAAAAATTATCCGTTTTGTGGCCAAAGAAAGTGTTTTGATACCACTTGTTAAGTATCTGAGTAGATCTGCAAATACAACTTCAGAAATAACCCTTAATCTCAACAAAATTACACCAAACCATTCACCAAATATTCAACACAAGAATGTAAACAAAACCCATGAGGTAGGGTAACACCATATATTATTCTTTATGGAAGGAATGCACTCCTCAAACAATACTTCATTGCTACAATAACAATATTATTCACTATGTTCATTGCATTGCTCATCACTTCCTTATATAATACTCCCTAAGAACATTCTAGAGAAGGAATATTTTAGAAAACCTTCTCACATTTATTAAATTCACATTAATATATCTAACTACTATAGTGGGTCTTATTCAATAATATAGTGGGCCGAGTCCACCTTACATTGTATGGCCTCCACAATTATCACTATGGGCCCTTCGACCCTTTGATTACCTCTCTAGCTACACTACATTTATTCTAATCTCTTTCCTGTTGTTCAAAACTTGCATTTAGAAAAGCGGTTAAATATTTTCTCCTTATTATATTTCTTTTTTATTTATTATACAATATGAGATAAGGTTAAATAGTCTCTACACCTTATATTTCATTTTATTTATTATGCAATACAAGGCAGTGCATATTATTGTATGAAAATGCATCTTAAAAGACCATACCATACCTTGTTTTATATGTAGATATATATAAATATGGTCAATATAGCATCAATTATATATGTTCATATTGTGTGATATAATCCTAAATGCATCATATCATATTATCTAAAAATAATCAAAATATAAATATTAAATGAAATGAAAAAGAAAAAAAAACGTTTTTTCGAGTCTCTTCCACTCTCGTTCTATTGTACATCTTGTCCTACTCCTATATATTGTCTTGTTGAGTAACCAAGCTCTTTCATTTTTGTGAGGTAGATTTTCTTTGAAGTTATGCATGAGACATATTTTTCTTCTTCGTTAGCCATTTTTTGAATGGAGGGGTTGTCCCAAGGGAAATATTTGGTGTATGTGTAATGGGGGTTGTCCATATTTTGTTTGGTGTGTGAGATTTTCACACGCGCACACAAAACCCTAGCCATCATTCATGATTTTCTTCTACAAATACCATACTTGGAGTATATTCATTACTAATTTGCTCTAGACTTAGGAGAATCCACGACTTGATGTTTGTTGGCCTATCTTTACTAGATATGGATCATATACATGATACTCACTATGTAACCTAATCGTTGTTACTAACTCCTAATGGCTAATGGCAGGATGGGAAAGTGTTGCAACAAGAGAATGTGTAGTAGCCCATACAGACTGGTGTTTTGTAGCATTTATTTGCTTGTACTATAGGGGAGAAGGCATGGGTGTGTGATAGAAGAGAAGGCATTAGTAGATGCACAACCCCAATGGTTGTAGCATGATCTGGTTAAGGAATCTTTGAGGTTCAATAATGTGGGAGAAGCATTAGAGTAGTTGTGTTTTCCCAATATTATGCAACAACTTGAATTTTCGCCGTGTATGTACTCTTACGAGTAGGGGGTCAGAGGCTTTGTACATCAGAGGGGGTTTATTATGCTTCCTAGTAGGGGGTCAGAGGCTTTGTACATCAGAGGGGGTTTATTATGCTTCCTCGTGACATACCGAGGTAAAAGTAATGGGATTGAAGGGGAAAGTATGCCTTCCTTGCCTTCTTGGTTAGGTAATTAAGGGGAACTCTTACCTTACCCTTACTTGCATTACTCATCCTTTCCTTTCCCTGGGGGTCAAGGAACCTGGCTAACATATTGAATGAGGTAACCTAGCTACTAAAACTAGGCACTAATAAGGTAACCTAGATCTATTTCCTTGACAATTGTTCCTATCAATATCAATTATTAACTATATATGAATCCTAATGGTTATTAGTAGCCACTAATGGTGTTGTTTAATGTTCTAGTGCGTTACCCCACCCCTCACCCCCACTCCACCAACACAACCAATATATAAGGCTAAGTGGTAGTGGATCCTTAATAATCTATCTATGGGTGTGCTTGCTTCCTTACGTGCCTTGTAACATTATAAGCTTTGTCTCCTGTGGTTGCTTTAGTGAGTGAGCTATCGGTCAGTGACTTCATCAAGGAAATGACCCTCATACTTCAAAAAGCCTTTTTAGAGTCAAAGCTAAAGTGCAGATAAGCCTTATGATGATCAGATTGACCTTGATCAACTAACTAATTGGTTGAGGTGTCTAGAAATCTATTGGGTATGGTCCCTTTGAGATTGTGCAACAGGTAGGGGAAAATCATTTTCAACTAGAGTTGCCACCATATATGAGCATCTATTCTATTATCAAGTAGATAATTTGAATCTTTTTTAATCTTCCATGCTTGATGAGGTGAGTAAGAATTTCAAGTGTTGCAAGATGTGCACACTGAGTTCAAGCATAACATTGTTTTGTTGATGAAGTTGAAAGGGAGCTTTGTGAAACTCGCAGGAGTTAACAAGAGTTGCTTAGAATTGGTCTAAAGGGGCAAGATTGTAGAAAAGAAAAATGGTATCTATTATAGGAGGTGAATGAGAAACTTCCTCATCTTCTTCAGAACTAAATTTTGGGGACCAAAATAATCCTAAAAAGGAGAGGTTCATCCAAAATTGGATTCACTAGAAGAAGTCTAGAACACTAGAGGATTGATTGAAAATTTTAATTGAACCAAGTTGACTAACTGACAAAGAACCTACTAGAAGAAGATTAATGACAAAGTCAACTAGTCTATCAAATAGATTGGATCAACTAGTGTGCATATGTCAATGACCACGCAAGGGGGTGTGCTAAGATTCGATAAACATGTGGATTGAAGGATTGGCAAGATCATTGTCATTAGTGCCATGGCATTTGGACAAATGTTAGTGGTGAGGGGATGTCTGTGTGGCATTTGATGATAGGGACAAGTTGACAATGGCATCAATTTCCGAAAAAGAGTTGAACTGTTTGATAACTAAAGGTACACAAGAGCAACCAAAATAAATCTAATTGATTATTGGAGATTGTCCATAAGAAGGGGGATTGGAGGAAGAGAGAGGTTGGATGAGAGAGTTGGAGATTAGACAATCTGACTATGGAAGTAAATTGAAGGATCAAAGTTGACTTAGAGAATTATTGTATTTCGAAGGCATAAGGAAGTCTTGTGGAAAAAATGAACCTTGACTTTGTTACCAAGAATACCAGATATTGTGAAATGCAATCCTCTAAATGCGAAATCCCAAAGATTGTGAAAGTTTATGATTGTAAATACTCATTGTTCAACTTTCTTTAAGATTTTCATAATGGAGTTTATTTCTTGTGAGGGTTTTCAAAAATATTTTTGTACAATGTGATGAATGCTTACGTGATTGATTGTTTGTTCCCTATCCTCACGGATGCTTAGTAAGGGAATAAATCTAAGCCACAATATTCATTGTGGCATAGTCACATTTTTTTTCACTAAATCCGAGGTGTAGATACGTTGGGTGATATCAACTTGCCCACTAGAAAACGGATCAACACATTGTATAAACTTAATATGATTCATGGATTACCATAGAAGCACCAACATTTCGATCTTTGTAAAAGATGATGCATGGAAAGTGGGAACATGAACAGTTTCCAAAGGAGAAAGCATTGCGTGCTATATAAGTTTTGGTGTTAGTGCACATTGATTTACGTGGACTCCATAGTCAACCATCAAGGAGAAGGAAGTTGTCCCTAATGACACATATTGATCAGTACAACAGAAAGATATGGGCATAGGACTTAAGCCAAAAGTCCAATACATTTGAATGTTTTATTGAATTTAAAGCTCTAGCATAGAAACAGAGTGGAAATACTTGATTTCCAAAAAGAAATTTTTTCTCAAATTTATATTGGTAATAAATTCTTTTACAAAGGCAGAGTTGCTCATCAATAAGACCGATAGCAGTGCTTGCCTATCGCTGTCCAATACATAGCAGACCCCAAAGGAAGCTGGAAAATGAGAAACAGTCCTATACCAGCTATGAAAAAGACGATGCTGAGAATGCCCATCGCTGTCCAAGCAACATAACCGATTCCAATGGTAACTGGAATAAAATTCATGCCGCTACCAGCATTGGCAAGAGAGCTGGGAGAGAACTAGTCTGTAAATCAAAGCTTTTTTGAACAGATAGTAACAGGCGCCTATGACTCAAAAATATTGATTAAGGTGATGGGACTGTCTATACCATTATCACAGTGATAAACAGATAGTTGCTCAGCCACCTGATTAAGCGCCCGTTTGGAAAGTGCATCTGCCTCGGAATTGTGACACCTAGGAACATGATAGAAATTAACATCGGAGAAGGAAGTGGCCAGAGCCCGAGTTTGCTGCTTCCAGCCTTCAATGTGAACAGAGTGAAGATTGCACTTATGATTAATCCAATCAATGATTACTTTCGAGTCACCGAGAACCATCAAATGATTTAGAGACCAGCTGGAAGCAAGATAGAGTGAAGCCCACAAGCCTAATAGCTCTGCTTTGGTATTGGAACCGTCACCACAGTTCAGAAACCAATTAGTGACTCTAGAAGAATGAGACTTGAGAGTGCCTCCGGCCCCGCAGCACTGTCCATTAGCAAGTGCTGCGCCATCAAAGCAAATTAAAGTGGACCCAGGCGCCAAGGAGTAGTCGACAGATTTTAACTGAATGTCTTTGATAGAAGATGGCTGCCACTGAAAAGAAGACACAACTCTGTGGAGGACCGCGTAGCAGGAGGGAGGACGACCTTCAAACAGGACCTGGTTGCGCTCAAGCCAGATCTGCCAACAGACATGAGCCATTAAGGGGAGCGGGGCCGATCTGTCAGAAATCCATGAAGCTACACACTCGGAGAAGGTGCCGCCGTTCCAGACCACTTGTAGGGCGAAATGCCTAGAAATCAAGTTCCAGCATTTGATTGAGAAGGAGCAGTGAATCATCAGATGGGCGAGATCTTCGGATTCTCGTTTGCAGAGGAGGCAAATACCGGGTCCCTGCCATCCGCGCCTACAGAGAGCCTCCCAGGTGAGCACACGATCCTTGACACACAGCCAGAAGAAAAGTTTGTTTTTGAGAGGTAAGGACCAATGCCAGATCTTCCGTAACCAAGGTGGCTCAGCAACAAAATTTTGTGAGTGAATAAGAGCCTCGTAGACATTCTTAACAGTGAGGTTACCCGAGGCATCTCCTCCTTCCCACAGGAGAGAGTCACGATCATTGTTTAAGGAGATGCCTGCCGATTGTAGAGACAAGGTGAAGGCGTTCCATTCCTTGGCTAGAGGATCCTGTAACTGAAGATAACTGTTGTGTAACCAGCGATCGGGAAGGAGAGAGGTGCCAGCGGCCACATTTAATTGAGCAAGGAACAGGAAATTTTTGGATGAAAGCCGAGCTCTGAGTTGTGGAGAAAGAATAGAACGGTTTTCCAATCCCAGAATTTTATCTCTCCCTAGAGATATCTTCTTCCCATCTTCGGGCTTCCAGCGAAGCCAATGTAAGATCACCGGCGAGGCAGATAAAAGACCCTTCCAGAAAGGTGAAGCCCTTCTCAGTTCAAGTGAAGGCTTCCGAAGCCAAAGAAGGAGAGGAAGGGAACCAAGGTACTTGTCGATGATGACTCTGTTCCAAATGCTGTCAAGAGAGACAGCACGCCAGAAAGAACAAGCTAGGAGCGCCGAATTGAAGAAAGAAAAGTTTTTGAGGCCCCAGCCCCCTGACTTACGGGGCTTAGCCAGTGACTGCCAGCTACACAGGTGGAAGAGACGTTTTCCAGCATGATCGTTCCACAGGAAATTGTAGGAAAGTCTACGCAGCAGGGTTAAAATATTGTTTGGGATTCGCTCAAGTGTCATCCAATAGACAGCAAGGCCTTCAAGCACCGATTTGACAAGGATGAGACGCCCACCCAGAGACCAAGGCCTTCAAGCACCGATTTGACAAGGATGAGACGCCCACCCAGAGACAACCATTTATTAGACCAGAGGCCTATTTTTCTTTCGAAAAGAGCCACTAACCAGCACCAATCAGCAGAGGAGGCTACTCCCGGTTTCAGCCTGTAGCCCAGGTAACTAAAACCGTCCTTTAGATCGAAGAAGGAGAATGGGATGGCATTTTTGAAATAAACAAGCTCAGCCTCTGAAAGTCCCCAATAATGAACAGAAGATTTTAAGGGATTAATGGATAGGCCCGAAACTGTGCAGAAAAGCTGAAGAACCTCCAAGATCGCCAGCCACTCCGGAAGATCAGCGCTAGACATTAGGAGAATGTCATCAACAAACATGAGGTGAACCATCCTGATGAGCCTTGAAACCTTTAGGCCTGTTATGCGTTTTTCGGAGATGGATTTTGCAAGAAGTAAACTAAGGCTATCCATGATGAGAATGAAGAGGTAAGGTGAGAGTGGGCAACCTTGACGGAGCCCCTTTTCACTGTGGAAAAAATTTGAAGCCTCTCCATTAATCAGCACAACAAAGCCAACACTGGTGACGCAGGACATAATCCAGTCCGTGAAATTGTTGCCAAAGCCCACCGAGAGAAGAATCAGTTTCAAGAAGGTCCAATTAATGTTGTCAAAGGCTTTTTTTAAATCAATTTTCAGAATCAATGCCTTCAAGTTTTTCTGCTTTATGGAATGGATGCTCTCGTGGGCAGCACCAATGGCATCATGAATTCTTCTACCTTTAATAAACCCTAGCTGTTCAGCCGAGAGGCACCTTTCAAGAAATGGCTTTAACCGGTTTGCGATTGTTCAGCCGAGAGGCACCTTTCAAGAAATGGCTTTAACCGGTTTGCGATCACTTTTGAAACTAACTTGTAAATAAGATTGCACAAAGATATTGGCCTGAAGTCGTTGAAGGTGACAGAATGGTTCTCTTTCGGGATCAAAACCAGGAAGGTGGAATTGATACTTTTGTGAACCTTACCTTTGATACGAGTGTCCTCCACCATCTGAAGGAGGTCTGGACCAACGAGATCGAAGAAAAAGGAGAAGAATTCAGTTGTCCAGCCATCGGGGCCTGGACTTCTTTCTTTTTTGAAGTGTAATAAAATATCTTTGAGTTCAGGCAAGGTGACAGGCCTAAACAGGTCGGATACTTCAGTGCTTGAAACCAACTTTGGAAACAGTCTGGCTGTGGATACTTTCTCAGGAAGAAAATGGCAATCCATTAATCAGCACAGCAAAGCCAGCACTGGTGACGCAGGACATAATCCAGTCCGTGAAATTGTTGCCAAAGCCCACTGAGAGAAGAATCAGTTTCAAGAAGATCCAGTCAATGCTGTCAAAGGCTTTTTTTAAATCAATTTTCAGAATCAATGCCTTCAAGTTTTTCTTCTTTATGGAATGGATGCTCTCGTGGGCAGCACCAATGGCATCATGAATTCTTCTACCTTTAATAAACCCTAGTTGTTCAGCCGAGAGGCACCTTTCAAGAAATGGCTTTAACCGGTTTGCGATTTGGAAACAGTCTGGCTGTGGATACTTTCTCAGGAAGAAAATGGCAATCCTCAGCTTTGAAAAGTTTACCGAAATAGGAGACAGCTTCTTCTCTGATAGCGCCTTGGCCCCGAATCGTTTCACTGCGGTCATTTTGAATAGACCAGATCAGTTTCTTATTCCTGTTGTGGCTCGCTAATCGGTGAAAAAATTTTGTATTGGAATCTCCTGCGTTGAGCCAGGTTGCTCTGCTACGGAGCCTCCAACATATTTCCTCCTCGCGCAGGTAGTGAGCTCTGTTCTTTTATAGCTCCTTCAGAGTGTCGGTGTCCTGTGAAGAAAGATGGGCAGTGGTCGACCGGTAAATGAGATTATTAATCTCAAACTCAATGCTAAATAAAAGAGCCGCCTCCGAAACTTTTTTACGTAAGTTCCAGGATCTTGTATGGACCTTTAAAGTCTTTAATTTCCATACTAAACGCAGCTGAGGGTTGCTTTCTTTTAGAAAGACCGGGACTGTCCAGACCGTGTGCACCAGATCAGAGTAGTCTGAAGAAGATAACCAGTTATGATTGAATTTGAAAGGGTAAGAAGTGTGCTTAGGGAGGAGGTTCAGCTTTAAGATAAGAGGCGCATGGTCAGAATAGAAAGGAAGCACCACCCACGAGGATGGTATGGTTGAGGAGGACAAGTAAGTTTCAGAGACTAAAAAACGATCAAGCCTTCTTGAAATGGCTTCATTCCCTGATCTCCCATTGCGCCATGTAGGGATAAGTCTGGACGGCAGAATATCTATGAGATTATTTGTGGTGAAAAGGTCTCTGTAAAAAGCTTTATTCGGACCAGGAGTGGGCATTCCACCCCAGTGTTCGTCCGCCGAGAGGGTGATATTTAAATCCCCTCCAAGGATGAGATTGGGGATGGCAAGGATCCCACTGTTTGCTAGATTAGACCAGAACTGAAGTTTAGATTGACAAGGGCCATAAATGTTTAAGAGGGCCAGCTCCTGGTTGGTAGCCAAGCAACAGCCAATCAGCAAAATGCCTCCATAGGTCAAGAAAGGAGTCAAGTCGAAGTAGCTGGGGTCCCATGCCACAAGCATGCCGCCTGAATGACCCAAAGAGCTGACGGCCACAGAGACCCAAGAAGGACGGAAGGAGTGCACGAAGACTCTGGCTTTTTGATCAGTTGAGAGAGTTTCCTGTAGAAAAATGACATCCGGCAAAGTGTTCTCAAGTAAATGACGAAAGGAAGCAGTTTTGAGGGAGCCTCCGGTTCCTCGTAAGTTTAAAGAAAGCACAATCATCATTTGGAGCGGGCTATGGCCTTCATCGCTCTAAGGGGCTTTCCGTCAAGTGCAGGATCGTTGGGTGTCGTGCGTGGAGAAAGTTGTAGATCCATCTTTTTTTTCCTGGAGCTTCTTGTTTGAAGTGGGGAGAGATCAACTCCAAGACCACGCGTCCAAGCAGAATCATTTTGTGCAGTGTCCGGTAGAAGTGATGAAGAGGAGCCCGTCGTCGAGGGGTTTGTGATGGGCTCAAGTCCCCGGTAGATAGGTAAAAGCGTAGCTGAGTCCGGGATAAAGGGCGGAGGGGGCAAGGAGCTCTGGTCCGGTAAGGGAGAATCTTCAAGGTTGTCTGGCTGTCCCATGCCGGATAGAAAAGATAGGGGGTCAGTTAGATTGTTAGTATTGGAAGGTGAAAGAGGTTGTATGGTCGGAAAGGTCGAAGGGAGAGTGTGCTGCAAGGAAGAAGAGGTAAGTAGACAATGTGGATGGGAGGTTGGGGGGTGTGCAGGGGGAGCGGGAAAAGGAAGACGAGAGGTATCAGTAGTGGAAGGAAGAGTGCTATCTAGAATAGGAGTCGGCGCTGGAGAGGAGGCCTGTTGCAACTCAAAATCAGAGGGTCGGGAAGTAGGGGGTAGTGAGGACAGTGATGAAGAGCTATTAATGAAGTCTTTTTCAGCGCTAGTGAGTGAAAAGTATAGGGAGGGACAAAGGTGAAAAATTTTGGTTGATAGAGGCTCTGGTTGACCGGGAAGGAGGGGGGGGGCGGGTCAGGGAGAGAGTGCCAGGGTTCTAGTGAGAGAGAGTGCCAGGGTTCTAGTGAGGGATCAGCTTCCGTATACTCGGGGGGGTTTAGGGACAAATCATCTTCCTCGGAAGGCGAGTTCATAGACTTACCAGGGCAATTTCGGCGCAGATGACTCGTTTCTCTGCAAAGGTTGCATCGGAAAGGTAAGCCAAGATAGTCCAGTGTTTGTAGAGTCTTTCACCCCCTCCAATCGATCTCCAGTACTTCAGGTAGTCCAGCAGATAAATTCATCTCAACTAAAATCTTACCCAATCTTCTTGAGGAGCCTGTGAGAGTCACCGGGTCAAATGAAATGAACTTTCCCAGCGCGTTACCAATAGCTTTGAAAGCGTCACTATTCCAGAAGTGGAGCGGAAGACCCGGGAGAAGCACCCAAAGGTGTCTGAGCTGGAAGTAGTCGGAATCAGGGTTGAAAGCCAAACGCCAGTGCTTAAGCATGAGGCTGCTTCCCCCAATAACCCAAAACGAGGATAATAAAAGAGAGGCATCTTCCGGAGATCTGCAGAGGAACCCGAGCCAACCTTTTTTAAGGTACAAAATTTTCGGACAGTAGCCTAAAATCGGGGACCACTGTGAAATAGTCCAGTCCTCCAAAGACTGAGGGCTCATACTTTTGTAAGAAATACGACCAACCAGGCCATTGAGGGACATCTTGCAGAGATCTGATAATCCTACATCATCGCCCAAAACTAGTCGCCTGGGTTTTTTGTTAGATTTCCACACCTTGTGTCCTGTGGAAGCTCCTGTGGAAGCTTCGCGGTGTGGGGCTGAAGGGACAAAGTGAGCAGCAGAGGAGTGAAGACTGTTGTGACGGTTTGGGTGGGGTTTGACGGGCTCAGGAGGTAAGGAACTAGGGTGAGTGTCTGATGGCAGAGGATGAGAGCCCCTAACAACTGGGCCAATCAAGGAAGAGGAAGGGTTGTTTGAAAAGTTTTTGGAGGGAAAGGGAGGTGGCCTTTGTTCTAGGGAGTCAACTTGATCAAAAAATCCGGCCTGTTTCCAGATGTGTTCATCAGAGGGGAGCATGAGAGCTTTGGTTAGAGAGTCCATTATAAAACGTGCAGAGGGACCACTGCAGGCCCACTGAAGAGCAGCACGGGTAGGCAGAGCAGGACGGTGGGGAGAATCGATAGGAGGTCGTTGAAGGAGAGGAAAAAGTGGAGATACAGTCCAAGCGATGATGGATAAGGACCAGTCCCTATCTGAGCTAGAAGACAAAGGGAACCCGGAAGCTAAGGGTCGATAGCAGATGGGAAAAAACAAAACTGACAGGAAACACGTATTATGGCAGAAAGCTCCCAGTTCAAGGGTAAAAGGCGCAGGTCTGGGGAAGACAACGGTGGGACTAAGAGGTTCTGAAGATTTGAGACCTCGAATCGTCTACCAGTTTACCAATCGCCTGGAAGCCCATGGTCGCTCCACCCAACTTGCTACATCAATTATCTATGTTTGTACTTGGTAAATGTCAATGGAAATACTTGATTCAATATAACAAAGGTGACTATAATTTTACAAAGTCTGAGAACTACTATTAAAAAAACAACATTCACAAACAATTTACAATTATTTATACTCGTGAGTAGAATGGCCTTGCAAAAATGGTAGAATAAAGTTATAGAAGATATGGCACGAAGTCTATTAGGGCATAAGAACTTAAGCCATGTGTAAGGCACAAGAACTTAAGCCATGTGTTTGAGTTGAAGTTGTGAATGACATAGTCTATATAATTAATTGTAGTCCTACAAAGGCCATGTGGAATAAGATTCCAAAGGAAGCTTAGATGGCCATAAGACTATAATCAAGGATTTTAGCAATTTAGGAGCATAACATATATATATGCACATACTAAAGGAACATATAAATTCTAAGTTAGAAAAAATTTATATTGCATATAAATTCTAAGCTAGAGAAAATGTATGTTGTCGGTATATGATGAGAAGTCAAAAGCTTGTCATGTTAGAATATAACATGAAAATATATGGTATTTTTTAGAGTTATGTTATCATATTAGTATTATAATGTTGATGGTAATGGTTGGGTGGTTAGACTAGCATAACTATTTTAGGGTGCTATATAATGATGTATTTGTTGATGCATGTAGCATCAGACAGGTATTTCCACATTGGTTTGTGTCTAACATGTGGAAATCGTCTAAAGATTTTTATCCTTGATTTTACTTTAACTAAAGAAATTATTAAAGCAAATTCTTTTTATTAGTGAGTTGAGTTATTTAAGGAAATGCTAAAAGTAATTAGTATTTAATCTTAGCCATTGATCTCAAGTGAAGTGAGAAGTAATCTCAACCGTCAATCACTTTGAAGATTAGGGTTAGGTCATAACTCAAACTTATAAAAGCCAGTCTAGGGTAAAGGAGAAGACACTTTTACACGGAGATAACAAAGAAGAGTTTTTTCTAGTATGAGAGTCATTCAGGAGTGTAGAAGCAAAGAATGAATTTTGCTTACACTATATGACTGAGGAGATCCAATTGATTGGGTGAAGAGCATTTCATCCAAGTGTTGATGCAAAGAGGGTTGGATCATGAAGGACTGTGATTCAAGGAGATCTTGATAGGTGGAGAAAGACTTCCATCTAGAGATCATACAGGTCAAGGAGAAGAGAGAGCAGAGGCAACTGCAAATGGATTTCAGCCGATTGAAGCCATAGGAAATGGTAGTGTCATACATAGTTTGCCATACAATATTTTTGAGCGTGTACACGAATTCCAGTGGAGATAGACACGCATACGTGGGTTTGCAGAAGGAAAGGTGTGTACACTATTGAAACACACACTGGCACTGAGAGGGGGGGGGTGAATCATTGTCTAAACTTCTAACTACTTTTCACACTTTCATAGATTAACTAAATTAATTGAATAAGATATATACAGTTCAATTAATTATTCATAAACATATAAAACACAAATTGTATGAAGTATATAAAATATCATTCTTTTATTTATTTAACTTGTATGAATACATATAAAATCAATCATTTAATATCTTCAACTTTAACTGAATATGAAAGATCCAACTCTCTGATACAAGACTCAACTTGTAGTTCTCATATCCAACTGAGAAATGAGGAATTCAACCCTCATAACAAGACCCAGCTTGTTGATCTCAGATCCAACTGAGATGTGAGGAATCTAATCATCATGCCAAGTCAGCTTGTAAACAGGCACCAACCTGATAGAATAAACTTTCATTCAATCCATTATATATATATATATATATATATATATATCCACCAAGATACCTTCTTCCCTTCATATTCATTTACTTATATAGTCCTCCAAAGGGTGCCACTTTAAAACAATGTGTCATTTTGGAATGAAACATTGCACCCCTTCATTTAATTAACACAAATGGTAACTTTTATTAATTGATTTTCGTACACCAATTTAGACAACGATTTTTCGTATGAATATTCTAGACTGATAGAAACGAATTTTACAATTCTACGACATGGGTTTTTTCCAGAACATGCCTAATTCTTCGACTTGAGAGAAATTTCTCTAGAAAGTGTGTGAGGTGGTCGATACAGGTAGTTTTTTGAAAGCAACTTGCCCAGATTTTCCTTTCGTCGTCAGATGCCAGATCTACTTCAATACATATTACATTTTCATGAATATCTAAATCGACCTCCACATATCTCCTTTGTTTGTGATTATTTAAACTCAACTTGTAAACATTTTACTTGATGGTTATATTAAAAAAGGTTCCCTCTCAGATGCTAGTCACTAAAGATTTGACTTGGTCTCATCCTTTTTCGTATTTGCTTTCTGATTCGACCGACAAACATTTTTTTGGTCGACTCAACTAGAAGAAATTTCAACTTGAGTATTTCAATTCTAGTCGACCCATCTTGCTTCAGCCTCGACCCGAGTTGTATTTAAGTTTGCTTCAACTTCAACCTTTAGGTTATTTCTTTCTTGGACCAACTCAACTTAGAAGAAAATCGACTTGAGAAATTTGACTTTGGTCATCTTGACTTGCTTTGGTCGATTTGTATTTCCCGACTCAATTTTCCTTCGACTTCGACCTTCAGTTGGTCGACTCGTCTTGAAATCGATCGACTTGTCTTCTCCAACTTCCGTCAATCTATAGGCTTGCAGTCAATCGACTTCCAGATAATCGACCTTATTGTTGTTTGAATCAACTCGACTAATGACTCGATGGTGTTAATGCTTCCTCACCAAACATCCACCATTAACATTTTGTCTCATCTTTGGACTCTTCTTCAATTGATATTTTCCGAATCACTTTTAATGAACCATGTCTTATTAACTTCTTTATTTGTGATTTGTATGGATCCTTATTGGATTATCCATTTAACCTTTTTATCTGGACAGTTTCTGACACAATCTCAACCTTTAAGGTACCTCATCACATGTTTTGCAGCCACTAAATGAACACGTCTGGGCTCTACCAAAAACTGACTCAAGGTGTTCACTGCAAAACAAATGTCTAGTCTGGTGTTCGTCAGGCACATCAGCAATCCAATAATCTGTCTGTACAATGTGGCATCTATCAAGTCTGACAAAGTATCAACCAACAGCTTCAACTTTGCTTCCATGGGAGTATGCATGGACTTGCATTCTAGCATGTCGAATCTCTTTAATATTTCGACCGTGTACTTCCCTTGGTTAAGGAAGATTCTTTCTGGACTCTACCATACCTCAAGGCCTAAGAAGTAATGCATTAGACCAAGGTCTTTCATTTCAAATTCTGCGGCAAGTCTCTATTTACATTCAGTGATGAGCTTTTCTTCTCCAGTTAAGAATAAGTCATCCACATACAGTAGTAATATTACTGGTTCATTATCCATAATCTTGAAGTAGAGATTTGAGTCTGCTTTACTCTTGGTAAAGCCCAAGCTCGTCAAGAAACTGTCTATATGGCCATACCAAGCTCTGGGAGCTTGCTTCTATATGGCAGACATGAGACTTCCTGTCTTCAACCTCAAATCTTTGGGGTTGCTCTATATACACTTCCTCTTCGATAACACCATTCAGGAAAGTTGTCTTCACATCCATCTGGTGCAGCTTCCATTTCATCTTAGCTGCAAGAGCTATAATGGTCCTGATAGAAGTGTATTTGGCAACAGAAGCAAATGTCTCTTCATAGTCAATGCCTTCCTTCTGGGAAAAAGCCACGAGCGACAGATCTTGCTTTATACTTCTCAATACTTCCATCAACAGCATGTTTTATTTTGAAGAGCCATCTGTAGGATACCCCATCTTTATTCTTCGATCTGGGA
>CBVK0101858238.1:0-14642 GCA_900067695.1 Picea abies | reverse complement strand
CCCTAATTCACTGTTGGCTTCTATTTTTAGCTCATAATGACTTAAAAGTGCTTTTAACCCTCTTTAGCTCAATGTCACTTTCCAAATATAACACCTGTGACTGGAGTGACCTCTAGTAACCTTTTTTACCCCTTTTCTGGCCCTGGCTATAGTCTGATGGGGTGGTTTAGACCATTAATCCTCCTCTCCAGAGCTCCTATTTGGAAAGGGACATTACAGCTGGGAAACCCAACCTTGGGAGAAAACCCAACAACCTTTATTATAGATTAATTCAGTCCAATATATTACCCATACATCACCATCACCAAATAAAAATACCATACAGAGAAGATCCTCCCCAATCTTAGCCTCTCCAAGAGCTAGTGTCTCAATAGAATAGACAAGATACAACCAAGAGAGAAATTCTCCAAGTCTAGCGATTTCATATCACAGGTACCTTGATATTTATTATCAACATTCTTCAAGTTTCAATATCTAAATCATTCTAGAAAAAAACATTATAGAGAAAATGGTAAGATGTCCTTTAAAAAACATACCTTAGAACACATCATCACAACAATTCATCTTCCCTTGTAATTTCTACCTTCTTTACTTCATCTTCCCTCTAAATTTTTTTGTCGAGATTATGCTAAGATATAAAAATATTTATTGATAAAAATGAGAGGTTATTAATGTGTATTTATACCCTTCCAAGCACCTTCTTTACTTGAGCTTGAGTCGACTTGTAACTTCTTGTTTGCAATAAATTTTTCTCCTTTACTTGAGTTTAGGACAACTTATAACTTCTTGACCTTAGATTCAAGGCTTCTTGATGATACTTCATGGCTTCATATTTAAGAGGGAATAACTCCTCAACTGTGTGGATCCACGTGGTGTTCCACTTACCATTGGAGACAACTTGATGAGGAATATCAATCAATGAATGTTTTGCATGCATATGCAATGTCCTTCATACTCTTTTTCTTCAATCAAATTCAAGCTTCATGATCACACCTCAAGGGATTATTAACCGCTTAACCATATTTCCAAGGCTTCTTGCAAACTTCTTCAAAGCATCTTCCTGTGAGGTCCATGCTTAAAGTTACTCCATAAGGGGACCACTTTGAAGAATTCTTCAAATAAACCCATAGCTTATAGAAGCTTCCAAACTTGCTTCAAGGATTCTTCTAGGGTTGACATAACTTGCTTCGAGGCTTCTTCTAGGGTTGAAATCAATGAAAAACAACTTTCCAACATTCGAGGCTTCTTCTAGGGTTGAAATCAATGAAAAACAACTTTCCAACAAAATTTACATGTAACCAATCCTTTAGTACTCTACCTTGCTCCTACATCTATTGGGTTTAAGGGAAGTGACAAGTTTTGAAACCATAGTTTGATGATGAAATTAAAGCTCTAAGCTCAAATTGTTTGAGTCACATGAACTCATCCTTTTATCATTTTGATTGCTAGCATCTTGTGCCATACAATTGAAAGAGTTCTTTGAAAATAGTTTACTTGTTAATAACTTCACTCCAATCTTGAGGTCACATATTGAAACTGTAGGTTTCAAAACTCTTCTTTATAAAAAACAGATCATGAGGTTTGAACCCTCGTTTTTCAAACTCATATAAATGATATCATTGATAATAAAGATCTGGTTTTTCTTTTGATTATTCATAGTCTATTGAGGTTTCAATCAATATATCTCCTTTTGGTTTAAACAATGATATGGTTGAGCTTTGTTTGTTTTCATGACTGTTAATATCATTCTCATTTGGTATAAAAAATTACGAATGATTGTTTTAAGGATGTTGCATTCTCATTTGGTATAAAAAATTACGAATGATTGTTTTAAGGATGTTGTGAGTTCATGGATAAAATATGATGAAATAAAGGCTATATTATGATGGTTAACAATGGATTTCATTTTTAACAAGGGGAGTTGCAAAGGCAACAAGTCCCTGCCCTTAGGGCAGGACTGTCATTGCTCGACTAGGCAGTTGACTTGACTAAATGACTTATTGAATATATATACTACAAGAGACAGTTGGGCACCATTAAAGTTTGGCTGTGAACTCTTTGAGGGAAAGGTTTTTGTTTAGAAATCTGAAAGTTGTGGCAAGAAGCAACAACAAACACCAGAGTGTAAGTGGATTCACCTAAAGCGAAAGAAACAAACAACGATTATCAAAAAGTTGAAGCAGAGAATTAAAGAATACTCAGTCAAGTGGGTGGTGAAATTGGATTCCAAGGCTCAGAGACAATCCAAATTTCCTGAATAACATCAACAGTTAATTGGAAGGAAGTATTTAGTATACATACTGAGAATCTTTTGGTTACTTTTCTGTATTAGGTGTTTGTCCACATCCTTGATGGACAGTTTTGGTTACTTTTCTGTATTAGGTGTTTGTCCACATCCTTGATGGACAGAGTTGTTGGGGTTCGATTTACTTCATCATAATAATATCCTAGAATAATTTGGAGCACCAATGGAAATAAGGCCAATTACGTCTTTAAGCACGAAGTCCCTTCACTCATAGGATCAAAATCCCAGATAAGTCGCAGCCTCTTCTCTGCCATTGGGGACCATTCAACACCAAAATTCTCTAATGATATTTATCAATGATATTTTCTCTAATGAGAATTGGTTGGAAAACCTTGTCTACACAAATTCTTGATTAGAATAGAACCAGGAGGTTAGTTGAGTGATTCAATCATCATTTTTGTTGTGCAAGAATTCTATATGTCTTTGCTTCAATTTGATATCTTAATTTTGGATCCTTATCCTCTGAGTCTTTAGTCATGCTAGTTAAAGAGTTGTGGGCATATTCTCTTGCGACAGTGTTAACTTCACCAGCTGTGCTGAGTTTTGTTAAGACCAATATCCAACTTCTTGTACTAAGAAACTATCAGAGGTATAACCACCATTTTTTTTAAACCTGTAGTTGAAATCATTCTTCCGTTGAACTTGTCAATTAAAAGTAATGGTTGGGTATAATTATTAAATATTAGTTGTTAAGAATATTGTAACCCGGAAGGAATAACGATATTTAGTTCCAACTTTCTGATATGGCCATGAAAACACTGAATTTAAAAAAAAATAAAATATTAACCATCCAGGCGAGACAACCTATAGAGGTTGACGGATTGTCCATTAACCTTCTTGTTGAAGAGTGTGGTTGTTGTGTATTTCCGAGGTTAAGTAAAGTGGGACGGTTAGTATAAGTATTTTGTTTCGTTTAATTTTTAGAGTAATGATTCGAAAAGTAGACAGATAGAAAAAAGTTATTCGGTCTCATTTCACAGTGCATGGTTTCCACATTCCAGTTATCACATGCCTTGAATTTAGTACATTGGACATGGCTTGGATTTAGTACATTGAACAAGTTCCAATTTAGTACATTGGACATGCCTTGGATTTAGTACATTAGACAAGTTCCAAGTTCCAAGTTTCAATTTAGTTATCTGCTCCTCTGCTTTGTTGCTGCTGCTGCTTCTTCTGCCCTACTTCTCTTGCAGGTTCTCCTCTGCTCAGCTTCTCCTCATTGGCAGTTTCTGCTGCTGACCTTGACATCAACCTTCTGATCTCTTCGATCTCCTCATCCAACTGCTCCAATGGCTGGCTCTTCTTTTGTAGCCTGCTCCGCTGCATTTCTGTCTTCTCAATGGGTAGATCTACATGATCCCCCATGTTGCTTTCCTCAGTGGCTTCAACTTTGCACCATGCTGCAAAGTTCAGCTGTGCAGTCTCCTCACTGAACTGTTGTTCAGCTTCTCCCTGTGGTAGTTTTGTTGCTGCCATTTATGTTGCTAGCATGTCTCCAGCTTCCTCCAGCTACTCCTCAGATTGGAATTTCCCTTCACCTGTTGCTGCATGCCTCGACATTGTAGTCATCATTTGTTGTTTAGCTCCCTAGCTGAAATTTCTGAGCGATTCCTCAGAATGCTCCTCTACTATCATCTGCATGATTTTCTTCTCTCCGCAGTCATCTATTGGCTCTGGATGGTTCATCCAATCCTCCAACATTTCCAACTCCTTCTCCCATGGAGTGAATATCTTATCTCCACGTTCTTCTTCTGTTGTCAGCTTCAGTTCTGCAACTGTCTCCTTTTCAACTTCCTGGCTGAAACTGTCGAGCCATTCCTCGGAATTCTCTTTTCCTTCTTCTTGGGTAGCCTCTAACATCTTCTTCGATTCTTCTCCCATGACAGTCTTTGCTGGTTGTCCTTCTGCTGTTGCTCCCTCTGCAACACATGCTTTGACTTCAACTGATCTAAGTGGCAAGAATATATCAATTCCTCCAATCATCAAAATGCTCTTCTGATCTTCTTTCTCCATCATCTCTCCTCACTAATATGAACTCACTTTTGAGTTTATCTACTCTGTCAACTCCTCTCGCTGATCCAAAATCACTTCTAAGTTCATGAGACTTTCAGATAGTCTTATCTGCTCTCCCTTGCCCACCTGGCAATATGAGATTTCTACTTTGCCCTCCTAGCGGTCTATGAGATCCTCCGACGGTCTCATTTCATGGCCCTCTTGGAAACTTGAACTTTCATCACTGCCTTCCTAGAAATTCACAAGATCTCCAGCTGATCTCTTACCATCATCATCACTGAGATTTCTCCCAGTCTCTGGTTCACAGGCATGAACCATCTCCTCTTCATCTCTGAGGCTTTCCACATACCTCAACCATCCTCTTAGCAGCCTTTGCTGTCTTCTAGCCAACAATTTCTTGACTGGCCACTTCACCTTTCTTTTCATGGGCCATTCATATACCCAATGTGCCTTTTCATCCTGTTGCATCCGTAGTTCAAGTTCTTCCATCCTTGTTCTGATCTCGACGAGTTCTTTATCCATCTCAGCCTTTCTCGGCTGCTACTGATGGTTCTTCTTTCCACCTCATCCATGGCCTTCAATAACCATCTTCCTTCCTTCTACCTGCCCTCCTGGAAAGTCTGTTGTTGTCACTCTACAACTGAGAGCACTTCTAGCCTTTTCTTACAGTCGACCAGACTCTCTATTTGTTGCTACGTCTTGCAACAATCTCTTCAATCCTCTTCATCTGAAATATACAGACGAAGTTCTGATCTAATACCATTATTGATGTAGACCCCCTTTCCCTCAGGCCGAGATCCTCACAGGATTGTTCCAATTCTTCCATGAGTCGAAGTGACTCCTTCGGTTCCCTGCTGAAACCTTCAATGAATCCGATCCATAGGTCCTTCAGAAACCACACCTGTGTGAATGTTCACAAGGCGTGAGCTTTACCTCCTCCAAGTGACCACAACGCTCTGACCAAGGCCTTAACACAAACGCCTTTCACAACTCGCAATCTCACGAGTTCGTGAGTCGAAGCTCTGGACTCCTCTTTTTCCAAACCTCCGATACCCAAGATTGTGATATGGGTATATCTCCTCCTGTTAGCGCCCTATACATATAATCATAGGCTAGGGATAACTTCTAGCACCTTTCACTACTCGCAACTTCGCGAGTTAGAGTGTCGAGCTCTCGTGCTCTTTTCTTGCGAATCTCTGAAGTGCGATAAGTCAACGGGATGTTGACTCCTTCCCAGGCGACGAGTGTCAACTTGTCAACCATGCGGTACCCACCTGATGGACGTGCCATGTGTTCGCCCGAGACCTAGCCCTTGACACTTCACGACTTCTACAGTCGAAAGTGATTCTTCCAACCTCTGAACCCCCAATACATGATATAATGAAGGTTCTGATCCAATGATCTTCCCGCGACCTGGATCCAACGACTGTCTCTACTCCTTGCTACTCGGAGCTTCGTGAAATCAAGAGTTTGGTCTGCCCTCTCCAAACTCTCGAACCTTGAATTCGTGAGATAATCCAACTACGTGGATTGAAATGAGATCAATGGCTCACATTGACCTCGAATCTTGGGTGATGGGTTTCACCGACCTCTAACTGCCCTGCAACTATGCAAGATCCAACGACTATCAGCTATTTGACACTTCCTTCATGAAGTGTCTCCACCATCCATCTCAACTACTCTTTGTCTGTGCACCCTCCCAGAGATTAAACTCTGTGCAACTTTCTCCGGATCTAATGGTTGTTGGCTATCCGCGTAAGATCTGACAACCCATATCTCTTTCTCTTTCGCTGTGCTTTCCTGCCTGCACTTGGACGTATACTTCAACGATCGAGATCTTTCTTCCAACACCGATCCTATGGTAGTTGTAGCTCCCTCCTGAGCTTCCGCTTCTTCCTTCTCCTTGGAAGATTTATGAAGTATTAAAGGTCTCAGCCTTTGATTCCTCTTGTGAGCCTGCAACCTTGGTCTCACCTGCATTCTTGGGATGCTCCTCGTCCTGAGCTTTGGGACTGTGAAACCTTGAAAGGTTTCCTTGACTTCTGCAATCCTTGTAACTATCGCTTTATGCACAAAGGAACTGTTCCTCCTGATCTTTTTCAATTCTAAACCTCAAAGAGGTTCTCGACCTCTGCACTCCTCACAGAGTCTCTACACGCAAAGGTGCTATCTGTCCTGAGCTTTTATGTGCTCTGCCCCTATGCTTGACAAGCCTTAAACAACTATCTCTCAACACTTTACTCAGGTGTTGGCCTGGTGCACTCCTTGTATAGGTATTTATCCTCTTGAGCTCCAATTTCTTATACCTCAATGGTCTCTTCCCCTTTCTCTTCTTGAAAGGATGGAAATTCCCTCTGGAAACTTCTTGCTCAAGAACTCCTTATTGAGCTTGCAGGGTGTTTAGTAACCCTATGAAGGTCCTCCCTTGACACTTCTCTTCTTTCTGAACTCACAGAACAGTTATTTTTGTGCCCTCTTACACCAACTCAATGCCCACCTGGCAGAGTTTCCAGAATCCTCAGTAATTATGTCTTCTCAATGAACTCGAACTAGAGTTCTTCTTCTAATGCTTCCTATGCATTCGCTCAATTCCCTCTCGGTAGAGCCTTATAGAGTCCTCATAAATTCTGCCTATCCTCTGTACAGTCTCACCTCCAATGCATTTATCAACCTTGAGGATTCTCCCTAAGTCAGTGACTTCTCTGGTGCACCCTCCTGGCACGTCTTTGTCTGAAATTCTGCAGAATTCATAAGTGCACTCCTTGCATTGGCTTACAGAACCCGCAATGTTCTGTCATGCACTCTTGCATGAAACCACAAAGAACCCAAACCTAGAATCAAAGAACTCACAGATATGAAAATCTGCCTATCCCTGCAAATGCACATCTAACACACATCTACAGCATATCATCAACACATAAAGACATTCATTCATGAACTCATAAACACATGAATGACAACATGCAAGAAAAAATGCTATGATTGTATTAATCTGAAGTGCCTCTTTACAATGTGATCTCAGACTACAACAGAGTCATGAATTCCTCTCTTCTCTATCTACACTCATTTTATTTTATTTTTTAACTTTGCAGATACCAAGGATCTTTTATATGAGGGGGCTCTTTGAGCTCTTCCCTCCAAGCTACCTACTCTATTCAATTTTTGAGCTCTTCCCTCCAAGCTACCTACTCTATTCAATTACATTGAATGGGCTGTCTAGTTTGAATCGGATCTAGATCCCAGCGTTACAACCTATTTAAGGTGATCTTTAACTAATGTCTGCTCAAAGGCACGACTTTGGCTCTTCGGCCTTACAATCATTAATTACATTAATTCAAATTCAAAATATGAAAGTGAGAGGGCTGCGCCTCTCTCCCATTGAATGTGCGCTTTAATGTGCCTGGCTGGCTGGTGCATTACTGGCTTGGAGCGATGCTCCTACATCAATAAGGTATGGAAAGTATTTGTGAACTCTGACATTGTTTGTATCTTCTCTTTCCATAGTGTGGTCCATATCATGTATTGGTATTCATAGTTATCAATAGGGTAGTATTGTTCCTTGACTGCATCCACAAAAATATCCCAAGTGGGCTCGACCCCATATATTCCAGATTCCTCTGTGGAACTTTGGTCCTAGTAAGTTTCCCACCAATTTTTGACATGGGGGACAACCTTAAGGAGTGATAAGGTGATATTTTCCCTATCAGAGAAATTATGAATAGAGAAATGACCTTCTCGTGGATTTAACCATTTTTCTAGAGCATCCACATCTATCTATCCTTCTAATACGAGAACATCAAAATTAGCGTGTACCATGAAAGTTGAGGTGCCTCTAAAGTGGCCTCTTGATGAAGAAGCATCTGTTGTTATCGGTGTAAGTTTTAAACCTGTGAAATAAAGAAATGCATATAAATTCTTAAGAAAAACATAAATTAATCAATGGCTCATACACATAGTACATAAACATTTATATTGGAAACCCTTAACCGAGAGAAAACCTTTCAACTTTTCATTGTATTAATTTCACCATTCACCATATAATATATATACAATGTTTTTAGGTATTGTGTAGATACCAAAACCCTAATCCCTTAATCTGGGATTAATTTAGAAAATCACTAAAAATAGAAAAATCTGCTAAAATAGAAAAAACACCCAAAAAAACAAATTCGAGGCGCTGCAGGTAACAAAGGGGGACCATACCTAGCTCCCCTGGGACCCCCCTAGAAAGTGTCTAATGCACATGACATAAAGTGAACTACTTGAGGGATTTTTAGATGTAGTTGTCGAATCTGATAGGCCCACACACACACATGCAAAGAATATAAAACATACCCAACATTATCCCACTTGTTGTTTTCTTTGCATCCATGGGTCCACAAGATTATATAGTCAACAATCCAGGGCAACAATGCCCATTGTAAAGAATATAAAACATACCCAACATTATCCCACTTGTTGTTTTCTTTGCATAGAGGGCTTTCAGGATTACATAGTCAACAATCGATGGTAGAAATTCCCATAGATACTATACACTAAGAGAACTTCTCAATGCTCACATATTTTGTTAATGAATCTGCAACATTCTTCGAAGTGTCCACCTTCATCAACAACAACTTATTGTATTCAACCATGTCTCTCACAAAGTGATACTGAACATCAATATGCTTTCTCTTTGAATGATAAGCTGGGTTTTTCTCTTGGAAGATTGCACTCCGACTATCAAAATATATCCTTACAACTTGTTGTACCAACACAATACATGAACACAATATTTGTAACCATACTACTTCCTTTCTTTCATGAGTGGTTTCCATGTATTCAACTTATGTAGTTGAGAGTGCCACTACAGACTGTCATTTTCTCAACCAACTGATTGTTCCTCCAAATAGGTTAAACACATAGCCGCTTGTATATATTCTACAATCCAAATCTCCATCCTAGTCTGCATCTACAAATCCATGTATTTCCAACACTCTATTCATTTCTGGTCTTCCTTGGTAGCACAATCCATAATTGGTAGTGCCACGGAAATACCTGAAAACCCTCTTCACTGTTGTCCAATGTTATTTCCATGGTTTTGACATATACCTGCTCAAAACTCCCACTACATCCACAATATTTGGTCCAGTACATACCATTGCATACATCAAACCACCAATCACACTTGCATATGGAACATGGGACATGTCCTCTTCCTCTTCATCTTCCTGTGTCTTGGGACACTGATCCACAAATAAATTTACACCTACAGGAATAGGAACCTTGATTGTTTTACATTCCTGCATATTAAACCTCTACAATATTGTCTCGACATATTTCCTCTTATTTAACCAAAGTTTCCTATTTTCTCGATCTCTTTTGATTTCCATGCCCTAAATGAAATTTTTAGCACCAAGATCCCTCATGTCAAATTTAGAGGGAAATTGAGTTTTCACATTTTGAATAATCTCCTTATTGTTTCCTATCAGCAACATGTAAACCACATCTAAGACCAAATAAATAAGATGATCACGAATTAACTTGAAATACACATAGTGATTTGTTTTTCTCCTTATGAAGCCAAGTCCCAACATATAAGTATAAAAATTTTGATACCACATCCTTGGTGATTGCTTTAACCCATACAAGGACTTTTTTAGCTTGCATACCAACTCCTTCTTTCCCTTCACAACAAAGACTTATGGATACTTCATGTAGATTTACTCTTCTAGATCCCCATGTATGAATGTTGTCTACACATCCATCTGTTCTACTTCAAAATCAAATGCAACAACAATAGATAAAATAAATCTAATAGAAGTTAAATTTGGCAATAGGAGAAAAAATATCACCAATGTCAATTCTCTCTACCTAGGAATAACTTTTTTCTACTAACTGGGCTTTGTATTTCTCCACTTTTCCTTCTTCATTAAGCTTCTTCTTGAACACCCATTTGCTTCCAATGGGATTTCTTCCAGTTGGAAACTCCACTAGATCCCAAGCCTCATTCTTTTCTAAAGCTACCATTTCTTCAACCATGGCCTTTTTCCATATTTTTCCATCCTTTGAATCCACTGCCTCCCTAAAAGCTCTAGGATCATCATCAGTAATAGACGAAGAAAAAATTGAATGGAAATCAGGTGGAGTATACCTTTCATGTTACCTTTTTTCCCAAACTGATCTCCTCAATATTGGAGTATGATGATCTTCTTCTTCTTATTCATGTTCTTCTATAGAGTCTAATTCACCATCCTTCAACTCAAACTCTATTTTCTCTGGTTTTTCCTTCCCTGGTAGGACTTCTTGTTTGAAAACATCTTTTGTTTCTCTAAATACCACATCTTGGCTATACACTACCTTTTTAGTTTTTGGGTTCCAAAGCTTATAGCCTTTCATACCATCTTAATACCCAATAAAAATACACTTTTCATCCTTTTTATCTAGTTTACTTATGTTTTCCTTTGGAATGTGAACATAGGCATCACAACCAAATACAACCTTTTTATCTAGCTTACTCTTGTTTTCCTTTGGAATGTGAACATAGGAATCACAACTAAATACCCTAATATGTGTGAAAGAGGGTTTCTTACCAGTCCATACCTTCTGTGGAGTCTTGTCATCCAGTGCTAATGAGGGTGATTGATTGACCAGGTAACATGCAGTACCCTCTGCCTAGAATTATTGTCCTAACACGACACCATCGAGCATGCACCTTGTTTTTTCCATCAATCTCTTGTTCATCCTTTTTGCAAATCCATACTGTTGAGGTGTATATGGAGTATTCTTCTTCCTTGCTATACCACAATTCTTACAAAATTATTCAAATTCATTTCTACAGAATTCTCCACCATTATCCATCCTCAACACCTTAATTATTTTCTTTGTTTTATTCTCCACAAGATCCTTAAACTCTTTAAATATGTGAAAGAATTCATATTTATTTATGAGGAAATATATCCATGTATTCATAGAGAATTCATCTATAAATGAGATATAGTACACATATTTTCCTAGTGATGGAAACGACATAGGTCCAAACACATCACTGTGCACCAACTATAAAATTTCCTCTCCCCTCGTTGTACCAGAGGGGAATCTTACCCGATTTTGCTTCCCATATACAAAATGTTCACATAAATAAAAATCTAGAGATAATTTATACATACCTTCAACCATACCTTTATTGTGTAGTAGTCGAAGACCCTTTTCTTCAATATGCCCTAGTCTTTGATGCCACAACATAGCATTTTCTCCAGAGACTGTAGGAGTTTTTATTCAGATCCAATATCATGAACAATGGAACTATTACACCCATCACCAATAGAGATTACCTGCATATTATACATAGTTCCAAATCGAACTCCCTTTAGCAACACCATTGCTCCTCGAACCATCCTATAGGTTTATTTCTCAAACACATTTTTTACCCATGCATCGTCCATTTTGCTTACAGAGATCAAATTTCTAGCCAATCTTGGGATGTGAAGAACACCAGGGAGTGTTATAATCCTTCCATACATGAGATTCAACTTGAATTTTCCTTGTCCTATGATTTTGGTTGTCGAGTCGTCGCCTAGAAAAACATCACCTCCATCATACCTTTCATATTCGCAGAACCACTCCATATGGGGAGTCATATGAAATGATGCTCTTGAGTCAACCAACCATGCCTCTTGATATGCATGTGTGCTTGAATAATACAAGTACACATCCCCTCCTTCGAGAGGATTGTTTCTCATTTACCCCTAGATGTCCACAATCCATGGATTTTTTGTGAAGTTTATTTTGATAGTACCCCAAAGAGGCATAATTTATTATGTGAATTTTTTGTGCATAATTATGTACTTTCCAAACTATTGAGATGGTCTCCAAACCCATATGTTGGGGATGTGCAACTAAAATATGTTATCTCTTATCTATAAAATGAAGAGTGAATATTTGAGGAGATGAAGAAATACATAATTGATGATATGGAGGTTGTAGAGGAGAAAGACTCACTTGTTTCCTGGGATTCAAAATGCTCTAGTTAGAGATAATTTGTACATTAAAGGTATTCAACATATCACACTTAATTGGTTGGGATTGAAATTTAGATTCCCACTCCTACTACATCCTATTCAATATTACATTGGGTTTGGAGAACCTGATACTCTTATTGAGGGAATGCAATGGAAAGAAATTGTTAAAATCTTAATTTACCATCTTAAGGATGCCATGACTCACTTTATTTCTTATGATTTTAGAGACATGTGTACAGAGGAATAGAGGGTTGTTGAAATGAACATTGGGCATCAAGGACAGTTAGTATCCCTAACAATGGATGAAAGTGGTATTTAACATCTAGAAGCAGAAATGGAAATATAAGCAAAAGTAGAAGCACAATAAAAGAGAGACGTGGATGAAGAAGAAGATCCATAGAATGCAACAACAACTAAGAAATCTAGCCAACATCCACAACAACTAGTGAATGCAAAATTCCACGGGAGGAAGGAAAAATAGAAAAGGTAGATTAGTGTTCCTATGTTCTTTTCTTTTTGTTGCGCAGGGGGGATGAAACCTTTCAATTGGGGGGTATGATGAGCCCCAAAATTGACTTATTTTGCTCATCTTTATATGGTCATTTATCTTTTAAAAACTTGAATCCTTGCCACCCTTTAGCACAAATATTTTTTAAAGTAGCCAATTTTGTATCCATTTATAGTTTATAAATGAATTACTTGCAATTGGTTAATTTGGAAATGTTTTATGAGAATTTGTGATGAAATATATGAGTTCGCATGTTTTCTTGATGAATATGCGTTAGTAGTAGGCGTGTTGATGAGCACTACTAAATATATGGAAGTTATCTTTTTCTTGAAGTTTACACCTACTACAAAATGGTTGTTTTATTTACTTCATCAATAAATAGAGCGATAATATTGATGAGCATTATTAAATTATAAACTCAATAGATAAGCACGCTACATACTCTTTCCAACTCTGTAGACTATTGCAAGATCATGTAACTTGAATAAACCTCACAAGCCAAGTGGTGACCATTATTGAATAAATTATTGTCATTGATTTCAAAGGTAAGTATTCAAATATAAATATTCAAAGGAAAGGTGACTTTAAGAAATACAAAGTAGAAGTGGATTAGAAATCAAGTTACGTGAAAGTTGATTAAATATGAAGTTATGTGAAATTGGATTAAATATGAAGTTACCTGAAAGTGGATTAAATATGAAGTTATGTGAAAGTGGATTAAACATGAAGTTATGTGAAAGTGGATTAAAAAGTAAAAGTGGTTATGTGAAAGTGGATTAAAAAGTAAAAGTGAATTAAAAAGTGAAAGTGCAGTAAAAGTGCACATGGTTTTAAACCCCGTGGTGGTATTTTTCCCATGGTATGTTGAAAAGTAAATTAAAAAAAGGGGAAATTAATTATTTATTTAATGAAGGCCATGTATTTTCAAATGTACATGAATTTTCATGTAGAGTTAATTGTGAAGTATAAAAGGATAAGAAGATTGTGAGAAATAGTGTGTGTGGTTGAAGAGAAGAAATGTAATATTTACATATGAGAATATAATAAGAGGAAAGATTGAATATTATTTAAAAAGGAGAGAGTGATGAAGTATGTGACAGTCAAGCTAACAGATCTTGCAAAAGAATAAGGAGCAAGTGTCGAGTATATCTGATGAAAGAAGAAGGAGTGAGAGTCAAGCAAATTTGATGAAAGTAGAAGGAGTGAGTACTGAGATGATCTGGTGAAAGCAGAAGCACTGAGTGCAGAGAATATTTGGCAAAAGTAGAAGCAATGAGTGGAAAGAAGATCTGGCAAAAGCAGAAGTAACGAGCGCATAGTAGATTTGGTGAATACATAAGTAACAAGTAGACCAGTGAAGGAAATGCATATGAAGAACTTGTAAACTTGTAAGTAGGTAGACCAGTGAAGGAAATGCATATGAAGAACTTGTAAACTTGTAAGTAGCTTGGTGCCTACAAAACAAGCAATTGTGGGGATTGGTGTCTCCAGTAGGTCGGTGTCTACAAACAACAGAGGGGATCGATATCTCCAATAGGTCAGTGCCTACAAAAAACAAAGGGGATCGATGTCTCCAGTAGGTCGGTGCCTACAAAAAACAGCGGGGATTGGTGTCTCTAGTAGGTTGGTGCCTACAAACATTTTTAACAGTAGGTTGGTGCCTACAAATTTATAAAAGATTTTTTTGTGGTTTTCTCCCAAAAGGATTTCCACATAAAATATTGGTTCTTCTAGTTGTTACATTTATGAATTCTTCATTATGGTTTATGAATGTTAAAAAAAAAAAGATAGCCTTGTATTGATTCACCCCCCCCCC
>CBVK0101858218.1:0-17331 GCA_900067695.1 Picea abies | reverse complement strand
TAAAGAAGATTTTGCATATTGTTCTTGTATATCTGTTGTGGTGCTTTTGTATTCAGGTATTTGGATCTTAACAGTATGGATTAGGATATGGACATGTTGTTCCTATCAAACCCCCCAATAGTACAACTCTACCTAAGAGTGAAAACATTTATCTAGGAGGGGATGATAACCACCAAAATGAAACAAGGCAAAAGGCACAAATTTAGAGCACCATGGTCCATTATTTGACTCAACTGCTTGATCGCTACTTTCATGACAAGCCTAAGGCATTAACACTTAATATGAAATATTGAAACAAGTTACCTCATGTGGGTCAAGCACCATAGGCATCAAGTGAGAGTGAGTTGAGCAATATGTGGGAAGCATGATCAGTCATATGTATGTGGCGAACCATGGATGTCATATGTGTAAATACTATATGTAATGTGGATCACAAGAGAAAAATTTCCTCTAGTCACCCCTAGATGTGAGGGGGTAACACACACATAGAAATGTGCATTGTCATTAAGCATGCATAAAATCCCTTTTTGTTGTCAATTGTGTAACAAGATTTGTTAAACTATCGAGGAATTAATGGTTGATTACCTCAATAATGTTTAGAAACACACATCTAACATACCATACATAGCTTCTAAGTTGTGCAATAACATTGTTGTCCCTAGTTGGGTATATGTTGGTTGTGTGGTTTTAGACCCAGGGTTCGCAAGGCTTGACCAACAAACACCTAATAGGTGCTAGAAAATTCAATCTTCAAGAACTGAATAAGGTCTCACCCAAGATGCCATTAGAATCATAGAGACCATAGGTTTCATGCAACGTATAAAGGAATATAACATACATGAAACATCCATCATATAACCATGCATTCATTCCTAACCACCACAAGGGTACCACACATTATATTGCATAACAGACATACATTTAAACCAGCATATACAAGATACAGAGACAAAAGGTGCTTCATGCTTGTTTTATTAATCTTAACAACATTCATATACAATTACTTCAGAGGGGCCAAAGCCTAAGCAGAGCGCATTCATCTTGAAAACATAGCATAGTCAGTCGCTCAAATTTGGATCTACTTTCTCTCTCATATTTTTCTCCAAAGATAACAAGCAGAAATACAATGCATAATTGGAGCTCTAACTCCTTTATAGCTCACATAACAATAATCAACTTCCAGTGAAAAAAAATCCAACCCTGTCCATATCTGCATGCATGCCTCTTAAGTCTATTGGAGTGTTGAAATCATAATGATCTTGCCATCTCACCCACAACCTCGACCCTGATTAGTCGAGTTGTTACAAAAATGGTTACAAGGATTACTGAAGATCTTCAAGGATTTGGCATGCATGCAATCTCTTCAAGTCCTTGCGCGTAGTACAAAATGAGTTTCCATGTGCAATAGATCCCTAGGCCTTCATCTAGTGTGATTATCTGCACAGTAGGTTTGATCCACTCCCCTAGTCATATGATTGGGGCTAACTTTGTTTGTGCATTTGCAAGTTTGTAGTAGTGCAGTTGGGCCTTGTCAACTATGTCGAGCATGATGCCGAGAATTTTTTGTTGTGCAATCCAAGCAGACATAATCTCTCGAGGTAGGATCACAATTGTTGTCATGGCCTTTTATCATTCTATTGGAAATAAGGAGGGCAGTGTCTACTTCTTCTTGTTATATGTCTTAGTTGCATGGATTTGATCATCAATATCGCTTATTACAAGGGCATTCTAGAGGTGCATCTAGAACTTAAATTTGTAGTCGACTAACCCCAAGAAATATGCTATGCACTCTTGTCTTTGTTGTAGTGCCTTTTTTGTGATAGAAATTTGTTTTTTCCACCCCCCTTATTCTGATTGGGGAGTGTGCTTCAACTTTTCCTGAAGCTCTAGGTTTTGTTCCTACACGTATTGGACTCTCTCCTTAACTTTCCCGAGTTTATGTGGCACAGGGAGGTCCAAAGTTTCTATGGTTTTACTAGGAACTTGTGCATAGACTTGGTCCACTATGTTGATCAATGAGGTGTACACAACCACCTTTGCTTCATGGAGTTGTTTGATCTGTTTGTGAGAAACTATATCATCATCATGCTTATGTTGAGTTTTCATGGCACGCCAATTTATCGCTCATGATTCTATTGCAATTTTGTATAGGGCTATATATGTACATAATGCATGTCCCCCAGTTCATTCATGATTGCAGCCATATAGGTCTGTAGGTCTTGTGAAGATACCTATGCCAATTCTAGATCAACGTAAGGTAATAGTTGAGGCTTTGCGGTAGTGGATGGCTCAATGGTTGTGATGACCAAAGGGATGAAATGTATCACTCTCCTATGGGTATTGTTGCACGTCGATGTGGTGTCAATCGTGTTTTCTATGATATGTTGTCCTTAGGACGTGGGCATGTTTGTTGGAGCAAGCTCCAACTATCGATAGTGTTCATCCAACTTCTATGATGACTCTCTATTTAGCATATGATACATGTTTAAATTAGGTTGGAGCAGCTTAATGATACTCGAGATTGGTGTGGGATATTTCCTGGGTTGTTGCGTTGGGTTGTTGGTGTTGAATTTTTGCTCGCTTGTTTGGCTAGTCGATACTGCGCGTATAGTGGATGGCGCGGTCTCCAAAGAAGGGGTTTCCTCTTCGATGGGCATTGTAATGGTATGTTGTGAGGAAGTCGATGAGTGTTATTGTTCACTAGATGTAGGGCTTGGGCTTGGCTTAAGCAGGGTAGCATCTTTGTTTCTAATCCCAATTTAATGATGTATATTGTAAATATGATATATGGCCATGGGCCAATGTAATATGAAAACATTTTATACCAAAAATAATAAAGTAAAATGTGATGCCAGCTGGAGATGGACGTGGATAGATTCATGGGGGGTGAATTTCCACAAGAGAGGAAGGGTCTAATGGGGTTCCATTCATGTGTATTAAATCCCAAACCATTCCTAAAATTATTGTTTTGAGTGAACCTTATAATTTTCCCCTTGAGTGTATGAAAGCCCAATCATTGAATACATGTAAGAGGGTGGGTGTGAGAAGTCATATCCCATAGTTATTGGGACCATGGGGTTGAAGTACAATCCACATTGGAGAGTGTGATATTCAACTTGCTTGGGGGAAAGGAAAATTCATATGGGAAAAAAGGGGAGGTTGTACAACTAGTTTTTTGTTACAGTAAGAGAGATAAGAGCACGGAATCTTGAAGCAAACCATAATGGGCATGGTGGTAGTTGTTTTGGAGTTGTAAAATGCATGAAGAAGTAGGTTTTTAGGCCTATAGAGTGAGACTATGTGAGAGAAATTACCCCACCAACAGTGAGATTGTTGTTGGGCATTTTTCCTTGCAGCTGACATCCTTGTAGTCCCCAGTAAGAGAGATTCCCGACCAAACTATGCTAGAGCCTAGAAGGAAGTGGGAAGGCCAAAGAGACTCTATACAAAGAAGGGGGGTCCCATTTCCTTCGATCATGCAGGTTGAGGGGACTAGAGCTGGAGGATTTGGATAATTGTAGGAAAAATATGTTTGTTGTGGGTAAAATTGGATTGTGAGTGGACAGTGGAGAGACCACCCTTTCTTGTGGATTTTCAACCCCAACTTGGGGGTGATTTGTTGTTGAGATTTGGAGCAACAAATTTATGGTTGGGTGGAACATCCATCCCCTACAGTCAATTGCACATTTGGTTTAAAAGACAAGAGTTTATCTTTGTTACATTGTTTATATTTATGGGTTTTATTTGTTCTGCATATACTGTGTTCGTAAGTAAATTATATGTCGATGTGTATTGCATAATTTACTACATTCATAATATTGTCAATGCACATAAATCCTCAATGCTTGCATTTAATTATGGGATTATTTGTTGTGTGCTTACTATGAGTTTCAAGCAGTTGCATGCGACTGTGTGAATGTTAATTTGGTTGCATTCATGTTTTGGATTTATTGTTAGATGAATTTAGCTTAATGGTATCAGAAATTTTAAATTTGTATGGGTTTAGTAGTGAGGAATGCTATAGACTGGTATCAGTGCAATTAGTTCAACATCGGATCCATATGGGCCAAGGATCGGCGTGAATTTGGCAAATTCATTGTTACATATTTTGATCTATGACTAATTTGGGGAAATTTGTGAAACTAGAGTGAAATCCCTAAAATTTTGAGCAAATTCGGGTCGAATTTTCACTCAGAATGGTCGAAGAGATAATTAATTCCATCGATCTGCAAGTTGTAGAGTTCCATCGAAGAGATAATTAATTCCATCGATCTGCAAGTTGTAGAGTTCCAAAATTGGATTAGGAGGTCAAGTCCCATGTTTTCATGGAGACTATGAAGTTGGAGAATCAACAGCCCAAATCACATTTGATTTGGTGATAAACGGTCGATATTCATTCTAGATCAGTTAAATTTTCCAAGTTCACCAAAGAAATATTTTCGAGAAATTATAAAATTCTCAAAAAAATATATTTTTTAACATTTTTGGAAATTTCGTAAAGGCAATGTCGTGGAACATACTCGTGACATGGACTGATAAGTAGGGTCCACGTTGGCAGCACCATGGTGGCGGAAGGTAGAATTCATGGAATAGGGTATGATGAATCGACAACCAAGACAACATTCAATTTTGAGATCGACGACCTAGATTCATCCTAGATGTGGTCAAAATCTTCTAAGTTTTAGAGTTTGGCCAATTTCGGCGAAGTTTGAACAAAAGTTAGAAGAAAATTGTCAATGGCCATTGAAGCTTGGAGTTTGGAAAATTTCAGCAAAGTCTAAACAAAAGTTCAAAGAAAATTGCCAATGGTCGTTGAAGTTTTGAGTTCGGTGAATTTCAATAAAGTCTAAACAAAAGTTGAAATAAAATTACCAATGGCTGATGAACTTTAGAGTTCAGTGAATTTCGGTGAAGTCCGAGCAAAAGTTAAAGGACAATATTCAATGGTCGATCAAGTTCGTAGTTCACTGAATTTTGATGAAGTATGAACAAAATTTAAAATAAAATTTTCGATGACTGATGGCTTATGAAGTTCGAAGTTTGACGAATTTCGACGAAGTCCCAAAAAAACTTAAAAGAAAATTGTTGATGGTCGATGAAGTTCGGAGTTCAACGAAATCAAAACAAAAATTAAAAGAAAATCAACAATGGCTGATGGATAATGGAATTCAGAGTTTGGAAAAGTTTGAATAAAAGTTAAAAGAATATTGTCGATGACCGATCATCAATGGAGATATCAGAGGTCAGCAAAATTCTACGAAATATGGACTTTTTCATATACAATTGATGAACGAAAACCATCAATCGTCGATGGAGATTTTCGAAGTCCGAGGAAGTTTTGGTGAAGAACGATGAATCAAAGGTAAATATCACTTTGATATTAAGGTCAATGATCCAGATCCAATGTAGTTTTGGTTAGAAATTTCTAAGTTTTTCGAAGTTCGGCGAAATTTTGGAAAGTAAGGACTTTTTCGTAGTTTGTTGATGGAAGGAATAACCCGATCTCCAATAGGGGGGAAGGAGGATGATGACATGGTTGAATCATGGGATGCTAGGTGGACAGCAGAAGCCATGTGCCATGCCATATCAGTATGATTGTCGCGCTAGGAAAAATAGACAATTTACAAAAAAAAATTATATAAAAAAAACTAGAGCCAAAAATTATTTTGGCCATAACATGAGCGTTTCAACTCAGAATCGGATGAAATTTTAGGGGTGTGTTCGCAGTGACGAGGGCTACACGAATTCTAGTAAGGGAAACTTGATAATTCTGCTTAAAATTTCCAAAAAAATGCAAATTAGTGACTTTTGAAGATCGGGGTTATGCTCAATAACCGAAGCCCAAATGAAGGTGAAAAATTTAGAGGGAGATCAAAAAGCAAGCACGGAGATACACATTTGGGATCATGGTGAAATTCAAAAGGAGTTGACGTGGGGATGCTCAAACAGGGAAAAATCCACTATTCTCGGGCATGTTTCAAGATTTTTTGAAAACTTCAGAGGAGAAAAAGGGACCATAGATCACCTATCTAGAAAATTTTATTTAGTCAACATTTATTCTACACATCAATCAAGACAACTTTTTATCGAGGTAGTTTTGGCCATTTTTTCTTTGTTTGGGAGATATCTTGTTTTGGCTAAAATTTCTAAGTCTAGAGAAAGTGTAAAAGCACAAAGTCGTCAATTCCATATTTATAAGAATTTGACTGGAGCATCAGATTCCAAATATGAAAGTTGTTGTGTGTTCACAATCATAACTTCTATATGCACTCAAAATCAAAGTTTTTTTTGTTCCTAACGAACTTTCTTTTACAGTTGGCAAAAAATGGTCTCTTGGAAAAATGGCAGTAGTGAAAATAGAGCATAAATGAGTAGAAATTGTAAACTTGAGAAGGCTATAACTTCTAGCTCATAATTGGGAATGAGGCATGAGTATAGTAGTTGGAAAATTGATTCTAAGGAGAATGTATCTAAACAATTGGAATTAGATTCCAATGCATCCATACCTCTTAAAAATTCAACTGAAGAATGACATGTAATTTGGTTAATGGAATATTTTACAATATGCGTGATTCTAACAATAATTGTTACATGCACATTTCTTACAAAACTATAGGCATAGGAAAGCAGATTTGGTTCCTATATGAGGATTATAGACATGAAGGATGCCCATGGATCTTACAACCATGAATATGAGGTCATAAGGCTATATGTCAACATGGGAAATGCAAAGATGGAGTCCAAAGGAAGAAGGAGCAGGGTGGAGCTTGTGAAACTGCCTGAAACTATGAGAAGCTTATAGAGAGAAGTGTAGAGCTATAGGGAAGAATATAAAAGAATGGTGAGGGCTCAGTAGGAAATGCTACAGATTCTGAACATGTTGTAGAGGAAATTCAATAGGGATTCTGGCACAAAACAAGAAACTAGTGTTAGGCAAGTGGCATCATCCAAATCTCATGATAGGAGGGATGAGCATAGGGATTATAGGCAATCAAGGAGTGTGAGCAGACATCATCATTCACAAAGAGAATTGACTCAAAGAGCACATGCATGTTTAGGGCCATAGAGAAAATCGAGTGTGTCCCATGTTAGAAAGCATAGAAGAAGGCACGAGTCAAATATTTTGCTCGGGAAGATCAAACCACCAAATTTTGATGGAGAACATAGAAAGAGAGAAAATGCTAAAGCATGGTTTTTGGGAATGAGGAAATATTTCTAGTTGCATAATTACTCATCAAATGTAGAAGCTATAATTGCAGCCTACCACCTCTAGAGAAAAAAAGCCATGTGGTGGGATTACCTTGAGAAAGTTAAGCATGTTGATGAGAAGAGGATCTCATAGAGGCCGTTTAAGGGATATTTCTAGCAAAATAATTTCCAGAGGATTATGATGAAAAGAAGATGAAAGATTTATTTAAACTCATGCTTGAGGGCATGACAATGGAGGAGTATGAGAGGAGTTTCTTTGAACTATTGAAGTATGTTTGCTTAACAAAGGATGAGCAGGTTAAAATTCAAAGATTTATGAGTGGGATACCTTCTTTCTACAATGATAAGATACATTAGGATGAGCCTAGGACATTGGAAGATACCATAAGGAAAGCAAAGTACCTTTATGAACATAATAGAGGGAGACCAACTTTCCAAAAGGCTTGGGATGACAAAAATAAAGGCAAGATGGAGCAAAGAAAAAAAAAAATTAAGCCACCATTTTACATAAATTTCTCTCAAGAATATCATCAAGGGAAACTAGCATAGAATGATCCCAAGATGACAGAGTCATTTGGGAAAAGGCCAAGACAACAGCTCACAAAATTTTGGGGATGTGAGGGAGACCACTTGTATAGGGATTGCCCTCACAAAGGAGAAAATATGAGTATTGTTCACAATATTGAGGAGGCTGATAGAGTTAAGGACATGGGCAAAAGTATGCCAAGAATTTGTGCAGCCTTAGATAACAAGCAACCAAAGTACCAATTTCTATTAGAGAAATTTCAGCCATGTAGTTGAAGAGGAGTTTCAAGAAAGGATGTCAAATTTATGCAACCCATATGGTGTTGATGTTTCAGCATCGGGCATACATTCTCCCAGATTGGTCATGTTAATTTGACCAAGGGATAATGATTCATTCACTCATCGAGCCACGTTGATTTGGCTAGTGGTGAATGGCCCAGGATGTTTATGTTTCTCCAGTTAGCAGCATCGGGTAGACATTCTCCTAGATTGTTCATGTTGATTTGACCAAGGGAGAATGATGCATTCACTCATGGGCCATGTTGATTTGACTAGTGGTGAATGGCCTAGGTGTAGTCTTTCTCCTAGTAGTCATGTTGATTTGATGATTTGGCTAGTGGTGAATGGCCCAAGATGTTGATGTTTCTCCAGTTAGCAGCATCGGGCAGACATTCTCCCAAATTGGTCATGTTGATTTGACCAAGGGAGAATGATACATTCACTCATAAGGCCATGCTGATTTGGCTAGTGGTGAATGGCCCAGGTGTAGTCTTTCACCTAGAGTCATGCTGATTTGAAAAAGAGTGATAAAGACTCGAGATGCTCTCACATTGCCTACTCCATGATGGAGTGATCTATTTTTATAGGGCAAGTTTGACTTGTTTACAAGTCTAGTCTAATGTTGAAGATGTAGGCTCAAGAGACCCCTTGTGATGAGAGGCTTTTCAATGAATCTACTCAACATTAGAGCCCTATATTAATTAGACATGCATTTGAGGAGATGACACATCAGGAAGGCTCGTGAACAACTTTTCTAGTAAAGAAGAAATGCCAATAAGATAAGTCAAAGCCTATTAAACTATTGAAGAAACTCATAAAGCATTAAATGAAATATTAAGGCTTCTCGGTCAAGTCGACTCAACAAGGAAATTAAAGGTGACTCGATTACTACAAATAAGAGGCTTGATCATTTCATTTTTACATCATCACAAACTCTTCTCATCTAGTGCCCAAGTCTTAGTTGCAGTTTCCAGTTGCAGTTGCCAATGGTCAATGATTCGTTGTTTTGGAGGGTTCACTATTTTTGGTGGTTCGCTATCTTTAATGGTTCTTCCTCAAGGGCGAAGGTGTGCTAATGGTTTCTTCTTATTCATGGCGATTTACTTATTGGCTTGAATTCTTCTTAAGAAAAGTTGTTGTATTTTCTCCCAAGGTTGGATTTCCCAGGATAAAATCTTGTGTCTACTGTGCATGGCTATCTTTTTATGATTTTATTGTTTCAGCTGTAGTTTATTTTGGTTGAAATTTTTAGTGTGTATTTATTATATGATAACAGTGGCATAAAATTCTATTTGAAATCATAAGGAAATAATTATCAGATCTGAAAATTAAAAATTCAACATATGGAAGAGGCAACCAAAGATAAAATGCCAAGTGTTGAAGGCCATCTGAACTTGAAGGAGTTTGAGGATGTATTTGGGGGACCAGGGTTGCCACCAAAGAGAGACAATGATTTCTCCATTTATTTGGTGTCAGGAGTTGCCCCAATGTCCAAGACTCCTTATAGGATGGGCACAATAGAGTTGAAGAAATTGCATATGTAGCTTCAACAACTTTTGAAAAAGGGGTATATACACCCAAGTGTGTCACCTTGAGTTTCCCTAACACTCTTTGTAAAAAACAAGGATGGAACCTTAAGGTTATGCATTGATTTTAGATAGCTTAATAAGGTTACCATAATGAACAAATACCCCTTGCCAAGGATTGTTGATCTATTTGATCAATTGAAAGGTGCAAGAATATTGTCCAAAATTGATCTGAGGTCAGGCTATCATCAAGTGAGAATAAAAGAAGAATATATAAGCAAGACAACATTCGAGACAAGATATGGACATTATGAGTTTTTGGTGGTGACATTTGGGCTATCAAATGTACTGGTTGTCTTCATGTGTCTGATGAATGGAGTGTTCAGGGAATATTTGGAAAAGTTTGTAATTGTTTTCTTGGATGATATACTCATCTACTCAAGGATGGAGGATGAACATGAGCAACATATAAGGATGGTGCTACAAGTATTAAGACAACATTATTTGTATGCCAAGTTAAGTAAGTGCATCTTCTATCAAAGGAATATTTATTGCTTGGGCCATATTATTTCAGAGGAGGGGATAGTAGTTGATCATGAGAAGATAGAAGCCATTAGAGGATGGCCAACACCAAAAAATATTACAAAGGTTAGATCATTCATGAGACTTCCGAGTTATTCTAGAAGATTCATTGAAGGTTTTTCAAAGATTGCAAACCCAACTACTTCTTTGCAAAAGGAGGGTGTAAAATTTGAATGGACTTCTGAATGTGAATAAAACTTTTAGCACTTAAAGAATATATTGACAAGTGAACCGATCTTGAAGATTGCAGATCCTGATGAAAATTGTGTTGTATGCATTGATGCATGCAAGGGAGGGCTTGGTGGAGTCCTTATACAAAATGGACATGTGGTATCTTATGAGTTAAAGAAGTTGAAATAACATGAGAGGAATTATGCCACACATGACTTAGAGATGGCAGCCATAGTCTGTGCCTTAAAAATGTGGAGGCATTATCTCATGGGAAAATTATTTGAATTCAAAGAAGACCATAGTGGTATGAAATATTTATTTGGACAACCAACCTTGAATGCCAGACAAGTCAGAAGGAGAACCAAGTGGTTGATGCACTCAGCAGGAGAGTGCATGAGATGCACACTATGACCATTAGCATGTACATGACTAATTTAAAAGACAAATTTTTAGAGGATGCAAATTCAAATCAACCCTATTTGCAAATAAAACAAGCATTACAACAAGGCAAGTTTCAATAGAAATTTTGAGATTATGAGTTGAAAGAAGATGGAGTCCTCATGTACAAGGGCAAGGTATATGTGTCAAAGTCAAAAGAGATGAAAAATATAGTGTTGAGGGAAATGCACAATGTGCCTTATGTTGGGCACTCACGATATCAAAAATCAATTGCAGTTGTAAGGGGATAATACTTTTGGCCAAGAATGAAGAAAGGTGGTGTATTATATAGCTAGACGCCTAGAATGTCAAAAGATAAATGCTGGGCATAGACATCCAGCTAGGTTGTTACAACTATTTCCCATTCTTAATTGGAAATGAGAAGTTGTTATGGTTGAGTTTATTACTAAGCTGCCAAGAACAATGAGGCAACATGATTCCATCATGGTAGTGGTGGATAAATTAACTAAGGTTGCACATTTTATTCTAGTGAAGACAACTCACAAGGCAACCAACATTGCAAAAATTTACATGGAGGAAATTGCCAGGCTACATGTTGTGCCTGAGGCAGTTGCTTCTGACAGAGATCCCAAGTTCACATCAAATTTCTGGAAGGGGTTGTTTAAGGGATTCGAGACAAATTTAAATTCTAGTACAACATATCACCCAGAGTCAGATGGGAAAACAAAGAGGACTAACAAGATAATTAAAGATATGCTAAGAATGTATGTAATAGAACAACCTTCCAAGTGGGAAGATTATCTTCACTTGGTTAAATTTGCTTACAATAATGGGTACCAAGCATCATTGAAGATGAGTTTGTTTGAAGCCTTGTATGGTAGAAAATGAAACACGCCAATGAGTTGAGATAGCCCAGTAGACATGGTAGTCATTGGGCTAGAATGGTTAAAGGAAATGGAAGAGAATATGGTAAATATCAAGAAGAATTTAAAGGTTGCATAGGATAGGAAAAAGATTAATGTAGATAAAAATAGGACATACATGGAATTCAAAGTCGAGGAGCATGTGTTTTTAAAATTAAAGACTAAAAGGAGCTCGCTAAGATTGGGAAGTTGTCCAAAGTTGGCAGCGAGATATTGTGGGTCATTTGTAGTCTTGGATAAGATAATCCTATTGCATACATGCTTACAACAAGATAATTAAAGATATTCTAGTAATGTATGTAATGGACCAGCCTTCCAAGTGGGAAGACTATCTTCACTTCGTTGAATTTGCTTACAATAATGGGTACCATGCATCAACAAAGATGAGCATGTTTGAAGCCTCATGTGGCAAAAAATGTAACACACCAGTGAGTTGGGATAACCCAATAGATAGAGCAGTTATTAGGCCAAAATTGCTAAGGGAAATGGAAGAGAAGATGGTAAAGATCAAGAAGAATTTAAAGGTTGTACAAGATAGGAAAAAGAGTTATGCAGATAAAAATAGGACATACATGGAATTCAAAGTGGGTGAGCATGTGTTTTTAAAAGTAAAGGCTAAAAGGAGCTTGCTAAGATTGGGAAGTTTCCCAAAGTTGGCAACAAGATGTTGTGGGCCATTTGTATTCTTGGAGAGGATAGGCCCAATTGCATACATTCTTACATTGCCTGCATCCATGATAATTCATAATGTGTTCCATGTGTATTTATTGAAGAAACATGTCCCTGATCCTAATCACGTAATTGATTAGATTGTGATCCAAGTGGAACACGAAGGGGACTTTCGAGTGGAACCAGTGCACATCCTAGACTGAAAATTCAAAGTACTTAGGAACAAATCCATCAACTTGGTAAAGGTTCAATGGACCTGCTACAGTCCTAAAGATGCTACATGGGAGCACGAGGAGACCATGCGAGAAGAATGCCTGCAAATTTTCACAAATTTTGAAAAAAAATGAATGTACATTTGTATACAAGTGTGCAAGGCTTCATTTTGGTAGTTGGGGTTCCTGGAGCCACATCTCGAAGACTTCTGATCCGATCCGTGATAAAGCCTTGGAAGGGAAGTGTTATACCCTGAAGGGACTGCAATGCAAAGAAGGGGGTACACTTCCTTGGGTTGTGGGGAATAAGAGATTGATGGTTGGAACTGTTGCGGGAGTTGTGAACTTGCAAAACTACAAACTATTATGATATAAATTTTGTACATGTATACCAATATGGTGTTACGCATTGAGGATAGTGCAAATTGTAGGGGGAGAGGAATGTAACATCCATGTTTTTAATCCTCAACTTAATGATGTATAATGTAAATATGATATATGGCCATGGACCAAGTGATGTAATATGTAAATATTGTATATCAAAAATAATAAAATAAAATATGATGTTGATTGTAGATGGACATGGACAGAGTCATGGAGGCTAAGTTTCTACAAAAGAGGAGGGGTCTAAGAAGGTTTTATTCATGTGTATTAAATCCCAAACCATTCATAAAATTATTGTTTTGAGTGAACCTTCTAATTTTCCCCTTGAGTGTATGAGAGCCCAATCACTGAATACATGTAAGAGGGTGGGTGTGAGAAGTCACATCCCATAGTTATTAGGAGCATGGGGATGAAGTACAATCAACATTGGAGAGTGTGAGAGTCAACTTGCTTGTGGGTAAAGGAAAATTCGTATGGGAAAAGGGGGAGTTTTTACAACCAGTTTGTTTTTGGATAGTAAGAGAGAGCAGAGCATGGAAGCTTGAAGGCAACCATTCTAGGCATGGTGGTAGTTGTTTTGGAGTTGTAAAATGCATGGAGAACTAGGTTGTTAGGATTATAGAGTGATATTGTGTGAGAGAAATTACCCCACCAACAGTGAGCTTATTGTTGGGTGTTTTTCCTTGCAACTGACATCCTTGTAGTCCCCAACAAGAGCAATTCTTAGCAACCCTATGTTGGAGCCCTGGAGGGAAGTGGGAAGACCCAAGAGCCTATGTGTAGAGAAAGGGGATCCCATTTCCTTGGATTTTGTAGGTTGAGGGGAAGAGAGTTGGAGGTTTGGGATAGTTGTAGGAAAAATTAGTTTGTTGTGGGTAAAATTGGACTGTGAGTGGACAGTGAAGAGACCAGTGGATTCGCAGCCCCAATTTGGGGGTGATTTGTTGTTGAGATTTGGAGTAGTAAATCTATGATTCGATGGAACGTCCATCCCCTGCAGTCAGTTGCACCTTTGGTTTAGAATATAAGTGGTAATATTTGTTACATTGTTCATATTTCTAGGTTTTATTTGTTGTGCATATACTTCGTTCTTGAGTAAATTATATGTTGTTGTGTATTGCATAACTGACTACGTTCATAATGTTATTAATGCACGTAAATCCTCAATGCTTGCATTAATTATGGGATTATTTGGATTGTGCTTACTCAAAGATTTAAGTAGTTGTATGCAACTTTGTGAATGCTAATTTGGTTGCATTTGTGTTTTGGAACTGTTGTTAAATGCATTTAGCTTAATGGTATCATAAATTTTAAATTTTTATGGGTTTAGTAGTGGGGAACACTACAAGGGTTGTGTGTTGTCTCTTCGTGGGTGGAATATTCTCTAGGATTACTTGTGTGTGCTTCCACTTGAGCCCTTTCCCTTTTCGGCTTCCTTGGATGCAATTGTGCGCGTCTATTGATCGGTTGGTATGTTCCCCTTTCCTTGGGTTGTCTCGGTCTATTGTTGTTCTCCTATTGGTTCCTTTCCTTTTTGTTGGGATATCTCTACCCTTTTGTTTTCTTGCCTCCTCTTAGTTCTTGTCTCTAATTTCTCTATATAATCATTTGGTGTGGGCCAAAGTTTAGTTGGCCACTCTGGGATGACCTATTGTATGTCTTCCTTGATGATGTAGAAAGGGAGGATCTCGGGTTCAACCTTCGGATCTGTGAGGGGGGTGATGTAAACATTATGAAACATACATGAAAACTAGAGATAGTCCTCATATCTATCCATGATGTTGTGTGGTATGTGGAGTGCTTGCACAATTTCTATGTACCATCGTTGGAACGTTGTGTTAGTCTTGGCCCGGACCTTCTTCTCCTTGTTGTATTGCAACTCTAGGAACTTGGGCACTGGGAAGCATGGAGATCCCTCTTCGTCGTACTTGCGGATCGAGGGTGGCTTCCACAGTATCATGGCTAGTACGAGTAATATTCAACTACAATGAAACTCATTATCGAAGTCCAGTGCCTCCAGGAAGCTTTGGATGAATTCGTTTAGTAAGTATCAATGTGGTGAATTGAACTCTCTCATCGTTAATCTCTGAAACCACCACTCCTCTTGACCCTCTATGTGTACCAGACTTTGTGTACACCTCCTTGTGTGTTGCATCCTTTGTCATTATTGCTTCAACCATATCATCTCCATTGATTAAAAGGCCCTTTACTTGATATGTCTTATCAATTTAAAGGACCTCACCACACAATCGACTGAGTAAGAACAAAACACACACATTGATGGGAAGGTTGCACCCAAAATGGCGATAATCCACTAATGACATTATCCCTTATTTCTTGAGGGCCCTGGCCCATTTCTAAGTGACCACTCTTTGTTCTCCATCTATCCCTGGAAATCACTTGTGTGTATGCGTCGAAGCATAGTTTCGAGAACTGTGCCTCATCCTATAAGTTAAAATATGCATATTCAAGTTGGGGAACCCTTCCCACTAGATGGCTCGCGATACCTACATTGATCTGTATTTCGGGCTCGGGCACATGTTCATCCTTGACCGCATGGACTTTCTTCTTTTCTTTGGGCTTGTTTGCAGAAGTCATTATCCTTATTGATTGTTTAGTGCCTCTGGTTTACTATTCTACCACCCTATGCTCAGAAGCTCTGTTCTGGTATTTTCGTGGCAATCGTTACTTGGGAGGGCTACGTGCATTAAATGTCTAGAACTATCTTTCTTAAAATTGTAGTGCTCCTAGTATTTTGGTTGCTCTAAACTCAACTCTCTGCTCTACACTCTACTGATTGTTTTACACCATGTTCTTTCTGCAAAAATAATGAATGGAAGTGGTGTATTTGAGTGTTAAATACATGGTTGGGTAAATTTCTCCCCATGATATATGTTTACTTATTTGTCCACCTTGGTCTGCACTCATCCTTAATGTCGATCAACGATATGCCTTTCTTCCATATTTGTTATGTGTAACGGGAAATTATTGCCATAATTGATTCCAATCCCCCATGTTATTGTTACATGTCCCAACGCTAATGACGTACCTCACCATCATTGTATACGCCCTCGTTTTGGTGGCCACTTGTCGTGTCCAAATGTTCCATCCTTTGGGTTGTACTCTGGCATTTATACCTCAATCTCCTTTTAATCTTCTAAATTTGTTCGAAGTACCACCTATCTCGTCTCATGTGAATGTCCAGACCTGTCTAATCTGCCTACTTATTATGTTGGTTATGCCTATTATAACTAATTCATATTCCAATCATGTGTTGTATTGTGCACTCTCATCCTGCGTAAGGTATGTCATCACAACGCATCTAGCCATTGCAGATCACAATGCTTCTTTGATCGAATTATGTTTATCATCCCTTGTAATGGATTTTTGTCGGGTTTTTTTTATTGTACCGTGCAAGTTGGACCAATATACAAACCTTGAAACAGATATAACTTTTGTGTGCATAGCTTATCCAGTGGTTTTGAGTTTGCCAATGACGTATGGTCCACACATGCAACTGTATGTGTGTTGTCCTTGGGTATCTCATGAACCCATTGCATGTTAGGAATATCCTTGTCTATCCAAAACCTTTCATAGAAAGAGATACGCTTCTAAGGATCAAAACCTTTCATAGAAAGAGATACGCTTCTAAGGATCAAAACCTTTCATGCTTCTAAGGATCAAAACCTTTCATAGAAAGAGATATGCTTCTAAGGATCTTTGGTACCCTTGTATCGACACATTAATTCTAAGTCAGTTGTGGGTTGGAACCTTGCTTTGATATACTCTACCATATGTGCCCATTCTTGTAGATTTGTTCATTGCATCGCCCACCAAGGTGTAAGTGTTCCTTTGACAACTACATCCATAGCTTGACTCCTTTGGGTCTATGGAACAATCTTCTCCTTTTGTGTTAGGAATGCGTCTACTAGGCCTATACCATAAAACTTCAATAGGTTTCACAATTATGATTCGATCCAGCGCACTGCTTTGGTGATTCGTGCACATTTCTTGTTTGATGCCTCATACAGCTTATTTTTCCATCTTCCCATATCATCCTCTTAATCTGTATCATAGGAATGAACACTTCTCCAACTCAGTTCACCGTCGACTGTTGGGTTCACATAGTCTTCTTTGTGCACTGTGATGTTTTATATGTTCTCTATGATAAAACTTTATGCATCCTCATTCACGGGCTCATTATATCTATCACCCTCATTTGGATCCCATGACGTAATAACGTGCAAGGTGTTTGTCTCAAAGGACATCTATTGTTGCTTTAGATTTAGTATGACATTGTTATCAAATGCCCAGTGTCAAGCCAAGAGTGGGAAGAAAATGTAACTCCATGGATGATTATTGTATTAGCTTGAAGCTCAATAAATATACAAAATGTGATTGTTGGTCTTTCGCAACGAGTGACATTTTTTTTTCATGTGGTTCACAACACCG
>CBVK0101858177.1:0-10400 GCA_900067695.1 Picea abies | reverse complement strand
GGAGGGGGATCCCTTGTCCCACAAACAAGAGAGTCTCATACACCAATTTGATGTGGCTTGGCTATGACCTTAAAAATAGATTATTATTATTATTATTATATTTTAACTTTTAAAACAATAATTTCATTAAAAAAAAAAATTAAATATAAAATTATCATTTCTTCTATTAAAATATCAATGTTTTCTATGAATTTTTTAAATAAATAATATTATAAATTTATTAATTATATTTATTAATTAATGTAAATAGAAAAAAATCTCACTTTGAGAATACACTTTATTTTATTTTATTTTATTTAAAATGAAGACATCATTCTTACAATTTCAATATATTTGTCAAAAAAAACTTAATGTGATACATACAATATATCAATAATACATTTTATTTTTTCCTATTTATTAAATTTAATGTTTAGTATGTAACCATTAAATAATAAAATATTTATTAAATTTAATATTTAGTATGTAATCATTAAATAATAAAATATATAAAAATATTTATTTATAATAAATTAATTAAATAATTTAATTTTACAATTATATTTATAATTATTAATCATTTATTTCTATCGAATAAAAAACAACATATATATGATGTTTTATTATCATATTTATTTATATATATTATAAACCATATAGATGTTGAGAAAATTAATAATGGTAAATGAATCTATACTATTTTTAAATAAAATTAATATATTCAATGAAATATCATAATTTTTATAATATAGAAGTAATAATTAAAAATATTTTTGTGTTTTTTACCATACATTTTTTTTTGTTTAGGATGAAGACATATTTCTTAAACACTCTTGCATGTGTCATGCATATAACATATACATAAGTTTTTTTTAAATCAATTTATTATATTTGAATAAACATTTTTTTAAGATCATTTCCTAAATTTTGAAAAAAAATGAAAATGGATTTTTTTTTTAAATTTATATTTTATGTTAGAATTTTTCTTTTAATTGAAAATCGAGCTTTTTTATAGAAGATTAAAAAAAAATGTTGTGTTAGATAATTGCACTCAAATATAGAAGAACATTGCATTGAAACATACAAGAACATCGCATTGAAACATACATCGCACTATCATATTCAGGAACATCACACTGAAACATACATGAACATTGCACTAAAACATACAAGAAGATTGCATTAAAACATACAAGAACATCACATTAAAACATATAAGAACATGCTGAAACATAACCCTTAAGGAATGTCGCAATGTGACATTACCCTTGATGAAAGTCATAATGTGACGTAACTATCGAGGAGCATTGCAATTCGACATAAGTCAATGAAGATGTATTTCGCAATGTGAAATAATCACTAGGGAACATCACAATCCAAAACAACCCTTAAGGAACGTGACAATGCGACATATACCTTGATGAACATCATAATGTTGAATAATTGAAGAGGAACATAGCAATTCCACATAAGTCAACCAATGACATGTTTATCACAATGGATCACAATTATTTAGGAACATCACAATGGAACATTACCCTTCAAAAATGTCACAAGGCAACATAAAAATTGAGGAACATCACATATGAAAAAACTAATGAGGAACATAGTAATTCAACATACGTAAATGAATCTAAATGGCATAATGTGAGATAGGAGTTGGAGAATTTTTCAATGTGACATGATACTTGATGGACATTGCAATGCAACATAACCATTGAGGAACATCACGATGTGACATAATCCTTGAGGAATGTCACAATTTTACATAACCATCAAGGAATTTCGCAATGTGACAAAACCATTGAGGAACATTGCAATGCCACACAACCATTAAGGAATATTGCAATGTGACACAACCATTGATGAATATTGAAATGTGACATAACCCTTGAGAAACATTGTAATGTGACATAACCATGAGGAACATTAGAATGTAACAAAACCATTAAGCAACATTGTAGTGCGACACAACCATTAAGGAATGTCACTACATGACAAAACTCTTGAGGACCGCAGTAATGTGATATAACCATTGAGGAATGTTTCAATGAGAAAAAACCATTGAGGATCATCACATCTGACATAACCATTGAAATGTCGCAATGTGACACAATTATCGAGGATCGTTGTAATATGACATAACCATTGAAGAACGTTGTAATGTGACAAAACCCTTGAGGAATGTCTCAATTTGACATAATACATGATAAACATCACAATGTGACATAACCATTAAGGAACATACCAATTTGACATAAGTCAACCAAGATGAATGTCATAAAGCAACATTACCATAATAAACCATTTTTAAACATAATTAACATTGTCAACAATAATGAACTATCGCCGACTAAATACAACCATGGTTAACATAAATCAACCATGATAAACATTACAATAAAAAACATTGAGGAATGTCTAACAATAGGAAAACATGGTCGGCCATAGTCAACCACAGTCACCATGGTTAACTATTTTGAACCATAATAAAAAATGGTCAAACATAGTCAAACATGCTCAACCATTGTCAACAAAAGTGAGCCATACTTAAACACAATCCACCATAATCAACCATACTCAAATATATTGAACTAAATTCTACTATAGTCAAACATGGTCAACCAAAGTTAACCATGGTCAACCATAACTAGGCATGCTCAACTATTGTCAACCATGGTTAACAATAGTCAACCTTGGTCCACTATGGTCAACCAAAGTCAAACATGGTCAACCATAGCCAAACATGGTTAACTATAAAAAAAATGATGGTCAACTATGGCCAATCCATAGACAACCATGGTCAGCTAATATCAAGCATAGTGGGCCATGGTTAACCCAAGTCAACCATGGTCCACTAATGTAAAAAACCAACCAATTCGTAGATGAGCATGGTCAACCAATGTCAACCATGGTTAAGCATGATAAACATTGCAATATGGAAAAGCCATTGAGAAATGTTAGAATCTAACTATAGTAAAACATGGTCAACCATAGTCACCATGGTTAACCATACTGAATATGGTCATCCATAGTCAACCATAATCAAACATGGTTAACCTAAGTTAACTAAATCCAATTATAGTCAAACATGGTCAAACATATTCAACCGTTGTTAACAAAAGTTTACCATAGTCAACTAAAGTCAACTATAGTCAAACACATTCTACCATAATCAACCATATTCAAATATATTCAACTAAAGTTTACAATAGTCAAACATGATCAACCAAAACTTGGCATGGTCAATTATGGCCAACCTGTAGACAACCATGGTCAACCCATCAACCATACTCAAACATGATCAACCATACACAAACATTTTTGTACATTGTTAACCATAGTCAATCATAGTCAAACATTGTTAACCATAGTCAAGCATGAATAACCATGGTCAACTAAGGTCAGCCAAAGTCAACCATGGTTAAATATGACCACCGTTGGTTGAACATGTTGAACCATATCCAAACATGGTCAAACTTTCTTAACCATAGTCAACCATAGTCATCCATATTCAATCAAAATCAACCATGGTCAACTAGAGTTAAGCATTTACAAACATGGTTAGCCACATTCAAACATGATCAACCACGATCAACCAAATGTCATGTATAATCAATCATCATTAATCACAATTAAACATAGTCAATCATGGTTAATTGTAGTCAACCATAATAGACCATGGTTGACCCAACTCAATCATAGTTAAACATAATCAACCATGACCAACCAAAGTCAACCATAGTGAAACATAACCAAACATGATCAACCATATCCAACCATACTAAACCATAGTCAAAGGTTGTCAACCATACTAAAATATCATAGAATTTTATATAATAATTATATTGATATTTTAATTCACAAATCTACTAATCTTCCCATGCACCAGTCAACTAACACAACCAAATAATTAAAATTGGTTGATATACGTTGATCAACTTCATTAATTTAAAAATTTAGAAAATGACATTATCCATACATATCAACCATTTTTAATTATGTAATTTTGCTAATACAAATACCTTAAAAAAAACCCACTCTATTTCAAGTCAAGCCACCTTACAAATATTAAAAAATAAATAAAACATAATAGAATGATGAATCACTAACCTTCTTACCTTTTCCTTTTGAAGAAATTGAAATTTCGTCCAGTATTCTTCAAGCCTCCTAAGACACAAATCATTTTTATCTTCTACAATGGCTGATAGGCTAATCTCTATACATCCAGCAATTTCAATTGAGATCATCTATTTTTAATTTTACCTTTAGAATTTGTTGAATCCATTCCTTTTTTTTCCATCAAATTTATTCCAATGGAGGAGATATTACTTCCCATTTCTATTTCAAGCTCACTCCTCTTTTCTCCATCAAATTTCTTCCAATGGAGGAGATATTACTTACAATTACTCCTTCAAACTCAACTCAGTGCTGGTATGTCTTCCAATAAAGAAAAGACAATTTCCCCATCAACTAGTTCTATCTATGAGTTAGATAAAACATAGTTCTATCTATTAGTTAGATAAAACATTTGGTGCATCTAGCAAAAAAACCATACCCTTTCCTTGGTCCAACATGAAAAGCAGAGCTGCAACATTGCATCCTAAGAACCTTTGACCATTTAAACTGCCCTTGCAAAATTTTTACAAGTATCACGACTCCTATAAAGTGCCAATATATCTTTGCAGTTATGTATACTCGATATTTTCTATAGTCGGTATATTATTCCTTCTCCCAAAATATCTCCTTAGACCCCAACTTTTTTGTGTGCTTGACCATTTTTTTTATTCAAAATTTGTCCCAAGGTTGGTCTCTCGTTTTTCTATCTTGAATTGATTTTTTTTACTAACTGCGTGCTTACCTATTTTTTAATTCAAAACATTTGTCCCAAGGTTGGCTATTAAAAAATATGTACCAAGGTTGGATTATCCTTCTATTTGAATTGATTTTTTATCTGTTGTGAGCAAAACCATTTTTTTTATTCAAAAAATTTGTAGAAAGGTTGGCTTCTGCTTCTTCTATCTTGAATTGATTTTTTACCAGTTGTGAGAAAAAACAATGTGTTTTCCACAACCTACCATTTGCTCATTTCTATCTTGAATTGATTTTTTACCAGCTGTGAGCAAAACAATGTGTTTTACACAACCTGCCATTTTCCCATTTGCAATGTATGGAAGAAATACACTTCCCATGTAAATCCTCCTTTCATGCAATCCATGACATGATATCAATAACATGAAACAAAAAGAAACTTGCAAGTTATAATATTAAATAGCGACAGAATATCGATCAACATACTTGTTTTGTGTTTTATGAGATCAGGTGAAGATTTTCTGATCATTTGATTGTTTTTTCTTTCAAAATGCCTAAAAGAAAAATGCTAGTAAGACCATCGAGAGGCTCATCATTCTTCACCACTTCTAAGACCTTTCCCATGGTCCGGGCATTGGTGACACAAATATCTAACTGAACGGAGTTCACATGGCTGTAAATTTTCTTCCATGTATTAAAACCACCAGTGTCATTCAAATAGATTATGATCGTATGGTTTTTTTCTACAGACTGGGTCTGCAAGAACTAATGCTAAGCTAGGCCCTGGTTTGTCCATTTGTTGTTGTCAGAAGTTCATAGTCAATACCAGTAATTAAATTTGAAGGGATACTCTTAATTTCAAGTTGAAGTGTATATATTCATTCAATCTTTTCATGATGAAAAATTGAAAACGTGTTGTAGTTCAATTGACAAGTGTAAATTAGATACACACTTCAAGAAAAAAATCAATTATTTAAAATATTAAAATTTAACCACCAAATAAATTAGTAGAAATTTCAATAAAAAATAATAAGAAACATACTTTGTAATTTCAAATATAACTTTTTGATGGGTTATCTATACATTAATAATAATAAAAAATAAAAAATAAACATTGGACCATGTTTTCTTTGGAGGAATCCCAAAGTGTTAAAAATGACAATATAAAACTCTACACACATTACATAATCAAATAATTTTGTGGAAGTCCATATAAGAGAGGATATAAACTATGTATCCATATGATGCATGAACACTGCTTCTTATATTCATATTTTGAGCATACCTTAACCATGCGAGTCATGTTCATTCTAAATCTCATTAGAAAAAAATAAATTGTTGTAGATCTTAATACCTTTATTTAAAGGTGATATTCTATCAAAATACTATAAAAACAACAAAGATACCCTACTTTCTTGATAGGCCACTTGGAACGTGACCATCTAGCATGATTGCATCCATTGCTTATTATTTAATGTAACATGTTTATGATTTGAAGCTTCCCAAGATCCATAGAAACATAAAATTAAAGGAAATTACTCATCAAAACCACCAAGTATGTTATTCTTATTGATGATATTGATTGTTCTCTTTATCTCTCAAACCATGTGAAAATGTATGAAAGAGTAGGATGTTCGAGCATAATCCCTAATGTATAAATTTGATGATAATAAAATTATGTTACCTTCTCCCTAGATTTCTTAGGAATCGTATCTAGCTTCAAAAATTTCATTCCAAGCATTAATGCTACAAAGGATACATCTCTTTGAACTTGGGCTTGGGATGAGGTAAGGGGAAAGAGAGCTATTTGAAATTCTCAAAATATTTGCAAAGTAATGTCACACTAATGTCAATGTTTCTAGAAACAAGAAGAAGAAAGTGAAAGAGTGTGATAGATAAAGATACATACAATCGGGAAAAGGGGAATGATCATTCTCAGGAACAATGGAGTGAGGATTTGATGATGCTATAAATTGAATGAAAAAAATCACAATTCTCATTGTTTTAATCCTAATTTTAGGTTGTGTGATGTTGACAAGGTTCATTTTGTGCAAATTCATATCTAAACGATCAAGAACATACAAGTTAGAAAATTTCACCAGATTAATAGAGTTTTTAATCTCAAATAAATCGTTAAATAGTTTTATGTGAAACAAAGAAAAACTACTCATTATATTTATCATAAGCTTGACCACACTTGTACAAGATTGGTGGATTGTTGAGAGATTTACATCCAATTATTAATTGTGTTATGTTCTCATTATCTATTGTATCAGTGGGGATGCCATGAATTACATACCAAGTGGTTGAAAGACCCACAAATGTGTTGAAATAATAATCATATTAGATACCAAAGCTATATAGATGTCATGAATTTTAACATAGTATGAACACATACTATTAGAGAGATGGAATATGTGAATATGAAAAAAAATATGACCTAATTTCCCTAGGTTCACTCAATGTATATTGTTTGCTCTTCAAAATTGGCATTGAGAAACTCATTTGTAATTAATCTTACCAATAAGCTCCCAATGTCATTACAATTTACTTCCATAACATATGGCTAATTGTTTTGGATTTTTACAAAGCTAAGGGAGGAGACAAATATAAGGAAGGGAAATGACATTATGGTCACTATCGAAGGTCACAATGATAACAAAGTAAATGAGATTATAGCAAGTGTGGGATTCAAAAGCATGAAGTATGTAAATTAAATGTGATGTCAATTCTCATATTTACAAGAGTTAATAATGCTCATAACACATGAATTCAAGTGGAGATTCACAAAAACAAGTTGTCAATTTCTTTGGGAAGGTTTCATTAAGTGACACATAAGATGGTGCATACACCAATATGGTGTAGTATATTTATCTAGGTGTGAGATGTGTGATATATTTAATATTGTGGAAAGGTACATTATAGAAGAGTACACTATATCATGGAATAGATAAGAGCCAAGTAGAATAGATATGACTTTATTCTTTAGATGTCAAAAGACATGTAGTGTGTGATGAACAATGCTCATTGACCAAATAAACATTGAAAGTGAGTACATTGATGAGTTATTGAAAATATAACCCTTCTTTTGACATTTTATGATATTTGTTGTCCTTCATAAATGCCAAGTGATTTTTAAAAATTACATTTTTTTAGAAAGGTATTTTTTGAATTAACCTTTTATAACAAGTTTGAACCCCTGCAGACGAAATTGAAAGCAAGTCAAGCAAATGAGAACCTTTTATTAATTCTCCTATATTTTTTTGACCGAAATTGATACAAACTTCTAATTTGTATATTTGAACCAATCAAAATTCAACAAAATATGAGAAATAATGTATTTTATAAAAAAAAATAACAAAATCTCAAAAATAATGTATTTTATAATATTTGTTCATACAAAACTTCAAGTCTCTTTATTTGAAGCAATCAAAATTCAAGTAAGAACATGAGAAATAATGTATTATTCATATTAACAATTTGAACCAATTATGTCTTTATTTGAAGCAATCAAAATTCAAGTAAGAACATGAGAAATAATGTATTATTCATATTAACAATTTGAACCAATTAAAAAAACACTTGATAAACAATGTATGTTAACGATTTTTAATTTTCCTCATTTATGTTGACTTGTTGTGATAAAAAACCTCATATATCTATATTATAAAATTAAAAATTTTAACGAAAGCCTCAATTTTTTTTTTTTTTTTTATTAAAGTAAGTTTGAATTCTATACACTGGATCAAAAAGTTGTCCAACCTCTTCGAGAACTTTGCCTTCCCAACCCAATTATCCCTCGCGGTGGGAATGAACCTCATAGTTACCAAATCAATAAGCCTTACTCCCTTAATTTATACTTGGAATCCAAATCAACAAGTCTTAATCCCTCAATTTTATACTTGGAATCCAAATAAACCAGCCTTGCTCCCTCAATTTTATACTTAAATAATCTACTATAGTATCAACTCTTAAAAAACCTCCCCTACCTAGGCTTGCTCAGAGTAAAATTGAGGTCTTTTCTCACTATGACCTCGTTCTCCTTTAAGTATTTCAACTACCTTCATAAGGGTCATAATAATTTAAAACTAAGAGCCCATGACCAATAAATTAAAAGTAAACTTAGTATAGTGAAAGCAACAAATTCTACTATAGTATCAACTCTTAAAAAACCTCCCTTACTTAGGCTTGCTCAAAGTAAAATTGAGGTCTTTTCTAACTATGACCTTGTTCTCCTTTCAGTATTTCAACTACTTTCATAAGGGTCATAATAATTTAAAACTAAGAGCCCATGACCAATAAATTAAAAGTAAACTTAATGTAGTGAAAGCAACAAATTAACATAAGGATAAATATTTTTCTCCACTATATAAACATTCCACCAAAATTACCACCACATTTAATGCAATGAAATCCAAATCCCTAATTTAACCCTTCTATAACATTATTACTTTGCCCCATTATTCCATGAATCAAGAAGACATCTAGATTATGAACATCCACCAACCTAGCTACATCAAGTATTTTTGAGGCATTGGTGAACCCTCTTGAATTGTAGGACAAAACACTCATTTTGAAACCCTAAAAGGGATATGTCCTACTCTAAGGATATCTACTACGTTTTCTTTCCTCAAGTTGAATCTCAATCAAGTATTTTTCCTATGCATGATGCAACAATATACATTTCCCCCCAACAAAGGATGGACTAGTGTCCTTAAAAGTATCTAAACCAATCTCCCCTACAACTTCCTTGGCCCCTCCATCCTTGTTTACTTTCTTTGGCTTTAGAGAATACAACACAATTCATTTGAGCATTGAGGATTATCATTTGAAGTTTTTTGTAGTTCCACTTCCCTAGAATCCAATCTAGAACAATGAAGAGCCACTTATGTGACTTGAACACATTCAACGGGAACAATAATGGAAGCTCTATAATGAAGAGCCATCCCCCACTTCGTGGTGCGTCACCATTCTATGCATTTGCAGTTTCCCGCGGTTGATCGTCCACTTGTTGTGCAAGAAAAAAACTTGTGTTAGTTATATTCATTCACAATCGGCGCATAATTCATATTTTTCAAATGCATACACACAATAGAAAATTTTCATTCTTAACTTCGTCTTTTAATAAAGGGTGTTAGGATAGAGAGTTACTCCTTTTAAGAGTACTTCAAATGGAGTTTCTGTGCAACTCATCCATGAGCCCAAGTAGGCCAAGTGTTGTAACCATGCTATGATTCCAGTTTGTCACACACCCACTATGCCAACTAGGAATTTCCTTTTTCTTTATTTTTTTCTTTTTGTCTTTTCTTGGAGGGACAGAATCCCTAAATTTCCATGGGGCCTAGCGCAGACCATCCCTTCCCTTATCCTCCTCCATGTGATCGTTGGCTATGACCACAGTCCTTACCAAAAAGGTGCTTCTGACTTTCGTGATTCAAGGAATTGTGATGCAAGCATTCCCCTGTTCTCTGTCTTTCAAAATGCTGAAACCCGAAAGGATCTAACAAATCCTTCGCTCCTCCCTTGGGTTGCTTATCATATGACCGATCCTATGACTTGGTGCTAATCCTCTAAATGCTTTCAGGGTTTTGCGATTCAGGGAATCGCGA
>CBVK0101858138.1:0-10665 GCA_900067695.1 Picea abies | reverse complement strand
GTGGATATTGGTGGCCTCCCACCTAATCCAACTAGATTATTTTGGAATTTTTCATGTCAGTACATCTTTCTATACTTTTAGAGCCATTTTGGGGCCCTAAATAGTGTTTTTTGGCTTGACACAATCAAACTATAGAACAAGTTAGAGTTTGAGGGCATAATGTGTAGTTCTCGAAAATACATTTCCAATGGGCTATCACGCGCCTAAAACGGAGGTCAAATGAAAAAGTTATGACCCTGGGAAGTTGAGGTACCAACTTACCCATCGAGGCCCACATAAATTTTGGTGTTTCATGTCCTAGGGTTAGGTTTTTGGATGTCTAGGGTTTTGGCATTCATGAGTAATGTTCAAAAGGCCTCTAGAGCCTCATTGCAATCATTTTGCTCATATGGATACACGTAGCAACCACATATCTTCTCAGAAATAGCTACCACCATTCGAGCAAGTTGTTTTTAGTTCTGTAGTTTTACAGTTTCTTCCTATTTTATTTATTCAATAGAAGTTAGTGTTCACTAGATATATGTTGTTGTTCTCCGTATCTTTGTGTTATTTTATTCAGTATGTTATTCATTTCGTTCCTCTCATAAATCTGAATCATTTGAGATCCATAATTCTAGGAGATTATTCAAATTTTATTGTTGAGTGTGTGAGCTTTAAATGTAATCAATCTTTGATTATGTATTCAAGTTTCGTGAGCATAGTCTCATTTGCAATTGAGAGAGAGATCCACTGTGTTAAATTACTCTAATTTTAATTCTAGCAAGGCTATATCCTTCTTCAATTAAGAGGATATGGATTTATTTTAATTTATGCAAGACCTATTTTGACTATATAGAGAGGCATGTATTTGTCGAGAAATGATTAGTCGAACAATAAGCTTATAATAACATCTTGAAGGATGAGTGTTAAGAGATATTAGTAAGATAGTATAGTCGCTTCCCAGCCTGCGCACGACATGGAAACAATGGTTGGGGGCACAAGCCCCCTCATATAGAAACATTGTAGCCTCTTATGCAAACGGATGAAGTTTCATGAACCCACCCTTCGACTCCCCCCCTCACCTGAAGGACACAACAATATACATTGGGCGAGCCAAAGGCAAAGCAATGGAAATAGACCCCGATCCCACCCATGAAAAAGCAGCTCAAATATGGGAACTAGGAAAGTGCAATCCTCAAGCACCCTTGGCTCTGAAATATGTGATAAAAACCCCTAGAATTGAAGATCAGAAAAAATATATGAAATACTATGCCCTGGTAGGCAAATTTTTGGGCCTTTGGCCTTCAAAACGAGATCTAGTGAAATGGATTCAACATTGGTTGCGGTCAAAAGGGAATTATGACTTGCAACTCGGCTCCAAGGGCTTCTTCACCATTATCTTTCACAACCTAGAGGACCAAAACAAAGTCTTTGATGGAGGGTCGTACTTCTTTAACTTGGCTGGGCTTTTTATCAGATTCTAGACTGAGAAGTTTAGCCCGGAAAAAGAAGATTTCTCGCATGCACCTGTTTGAATCCGCATGTATTCCTTTCCATAGGAATTCTGGTTAGAGGAAATCCTAGACGACATAAGTAACACCATTGGGGTTTATGTCAAATCCTCGAAGGCAACCAGACAAAGGTGGTACACTTCATACGCAAGAATCTGTGTATATATTAATATCTCAAAGCCACTTATGGGTTCCATTGCCTTGGAATACCAAGATGAAGACTAGTCTCAAACTATTGACTATGAACACATCCTGTTCCTATGCTGAAAATCCCATGAACATGGTCACTTATTCAAGGAATTACCTCTCAATAGAGTCAACAAGGTTCCTCCTCCACCAAGGGACAAATCCAAGGAGGGCTTCACTTATATCATTGGTACGCGTCATCCAACCTTAAAGAAAACCGTCTCAACTGCCCCAAAAGTCGCGTCATCCAACCTTAAAGAAAACCGTCTCAACTGCCCCAAAAGTAGCCTCCTACAGTAACTCCTTTATTTCCCTTCAAAACTTGTCGGAAGACCTTCCGGGCCCTTCATCTCCTTCTAGCACTGAGAAAACTCTTGAACATACTTGTGGGAACAAGTCCTACCAATACCGCCTTCTAGCGTGGCGATGGGATCAGACCTTGAGGAAAATGAAGGGAAGATTGAAATGGAAATGGATGAATGGGAACTTGTAGGAGTTGATCTCGTCAACCTATAACAAGCCTATCGAAAAAAGGAACTTTATACCATTCCACCAGATCAACTGCAAAAAATTCACAAGGTGTACCTCAACTCCTTAGCGGGAGTCTCAACCAGATTAACCTAAGGATCTGATATTCACGAAAGACCCATGCAAAGCCTCAAAGGAGGAAAAGAAAAGAGGTAGAAAGTCCACCCAACAACTCATACAAGAAATAGATCACTTCATGGTTAACTCAAGTCAGATCCAACTGATCTCAAACAACTTCCATCCAGTGCATTCTATGGAATAGGATCATGGAAGAACAACCTAATATTATATTTCTTCAGGAAACAAAATGTGCAGGAGAAGAAGCAGATCAAGTTCTCACACGATGTTGGAAGCATGCCCGATTTATGGGTTTAGATGTCATTAGATAGACTGGAGGACTAGCCATCCTTTGGAACCCTAACACAGTCATCTTGGAGAATGTATTTTCTTCGTGATGGACCATATCAACAAAGTACTGGGTCATTGGATCCCACAAAGGGGGATTTCTAACCAATGTTTATGGGCCAACAACTTCGGGGGAAAAGTCTTTCTTCTTGGCCAACCTAGGAAAGCATAGCGACCTCACTAAGAAAAGAATATGGATCTTGGGGGGCAACTTCAACATGATCATCTCGCTGGAAGAAAAAAGAGGAGGAGTTCCAAGACTTGAAAGTGATAGCAACAAATTTCAGGCATTGATTGTTGATGTGGGATTAATGGATCTAGACACCACCAATGGTCTCTTTACCTAGTCCAACCGTAATGGATCTAGACACCACCAATGGTCTCTTTACCTAGTCCAACCGTCACTCTAGGTCTCAAAATGTTGCATGCCGACTGGATAGGTTTCTTATCTCCAAACCTCTCATGATGTATAACACCCCTTTGGAGGCGAGTGTCCTTGATGCCTCTGGTTCAGACCACCGGCCCATACAATTATAGTTAGACATCTAAGGCTCCTCAGCCCCAAACCTTTTAGATTTGAAATTTTTTTTCTCTCGCATCCAGACTTCCAATCAAAGGTTCGCTCTTGGTGGGTAGAGGCATCAATTTCTCATGGCTCTCTCATGTACATATTCCAACAGAAATTAAATAACTTCAAGAAGCGACTCAAAATATGGAATAAGAAAATATTTGGAAACATCTTTGTTGCCCAATGTGCTCTAGAGACTCGAATGCATATATTGCAACTCCAAATCAGATCTTAAGACCTCACTGAGTCGTTGAGGGAGTGGGAGGCAACCACAAGGAAACAACTAAATGAACGCTACACTCATGAGGAGGTACTCTGGTGAAACAAATCCTGTATCCAATGGCTCAAGGAGGGATAAAGGAACTCGAAGTTCTTCCATCTCTCAATGCTATAGAGAAGGAATAACAATATAATCATCCAGCTAGTAACGGATCAAGGGAAAACCCTTCATTTGCATGCGGACTTAGAAGAGGAGTTGCTCACCTACTATCGGGGCCTACTTTCGGATCCCATAGGGGACATATCGGAAGCTATCAGTAAAATCACTTTGTACATCCCAACCCTCATCACCGAGGAGCAAAATGATGCCCTCCTTCGGCCAATCACTATAGAAAAAGTGGATATGGCACGCTAAAATACACCCCGATAGGAAAAGCACCAGGTCATGACGGTTTCATGACAGATTTCTTCCATCATTGCTGGCCCATGATTCGGCAGGAAGTTTAGGAAATTATTGAAGACTCCCAAAAATCTCATCAGGTACTCCTATCCCTTAATGTGACTTTCCTCACACTCATACCCAAGGAGGAGAAAGTTTCTCACCCTAAGAAATTCAAACACATTTCCCTTTGCAATGTCATTTATAAATTTCTCACTAAGGTCATCGCTAGGCGTCTCAAGCATATCCTCCCTTTCATCATTTCCCCCCTAGAAATAAGGATATGTCAAGGGCCATCAAATTTTGGACAACGTCATCTTGGCGCATGAGGTCATTCACTCATTACAATCAATGGGATGCCAAGGTATGCTTCTCAAGTTGGATCTTTCCAAAGATTTTGATCAAATAAGTTGGCAATATATACGTTCTATGCACATAGCTTTTGTTTTTTCCTTGGAGTGGGTCGAATGGATTCTTAACCTCACTTCCTCTATTTGTTTCTCCATTCTAGTCAATGGGGTGCCCTATCATCCCTTCTCTCCCTCCAGGGGCATTCGCCAAGGAGACCCCCTCTCCCATTTCTTTTTCATTATCATGGCAGAGGGTCTCAGTAGATATATTAAGGCAATTATCGTTGACAGATCCCTCTCAAGTCTCACCTTTCACAACCTGAATTCATCTGTCTCCCATAGCCAATTTTTCGATGACACCCTCATGATGGGGTCCCTTGTGGTATGGGAAGCCTGGAGTATCCTCTCCATTCTTCAAGACTTATGTGTTTCCTCGGGCATGGACATCAATGAGGACAAATATCTGGTCTTCTTTTTTAACACCCCTCATGTTGTTCAAATCCACATCATTCATATCCTCAGTTTCAGCAGGAGCTCCCTTCCATCCAAATACCTTGGCATCCCTCTCATAGACAAAGCCCTTCTGAATAGCTCTTGGGAAGATCTCCTATCTTCCTTTGAGAAGAGGCTCTCCTCTTGGACTTTCCGCTCTCTGAACCTACCAAGAAGACTCACCCTGCTCAAATTCATCATTCAAGCTCTCCCCATCTATTCTTTCTTTGCTTTAGCAGCTCCCAGTTCCATTCTTACACCTATAAAAAACTTGCAACGAAAGTTCCTCTAGCAGGGAACATCAGAAGGCCAAAAATGGGCCCTGGTCAGTTGGGAAAAAATTTGCAAGCCTAAACATGTTGGGGGTCTCGGTCTTAGAGATCCATCCATGCGCAATAAATTTTTGAGTGCCAAAATTTGGTGGAGATGGTTAACCAGACCTCACGACTTATGGGCCAATATTTGGAGGAATAAATACACCTCAAGCCTAACAGAGGAGAAAATTGTCATATGGAATGAGCAGCAAGAGGGGTCACTCATATGAACAATAGTGAATCAGAGCAACGCATTAATCGTTGATCATGCCTTCTAGGAGGCACGTGAGGGCAGACAAGCCTCCTTTTAGCACGACTCTTGGCAAAAAATTCCTTCTTTGGCCCACCTGCCTCTAGCAACTAGATTCAAGGCTCCCACAGACAACGCTAGATTCAAAGTAGTGGAATAATTTTGGGAAGAAACCCCACCTTCTGAAACCTGACAGGTTTGGAAATCCAATTTGATGGATCTTGATGGTCATCCTAATGTTGATCTTCAACCATGGATCAGGGAGCTTAGCAACAAGAAAATCTGGGTCAGGTAGGGTAATGATATCCTTCGTTGGGACCACTCTCTAAGAGGTGTATTCTCGATCCAGGAATCCTACATCCTCAAAGCCTCTCATCCCCTGCTCCCCAAGGAACCAATCTGGAAAAGGATTTGGGGAATAAGCTTTGGCCTAAGATATGAACCTTTATATGGATCGTCTCTCATAATAGCATCCTCACTTGGGACAATTTAAGAAAATAAGGCTTTATAGGCCCTTCATTATGTCATCTATGCAAGTAGATTGAGGCCTTATAGGCCCTTCATTATGTCATCTATGCAAGTAGATTGAGGAGACTCAACTTCATATTCTTAATGTATGCCCCTTCAGTTCTATGATATGGGATCAGTGCGCTCAAGTCATGCACACATCAAACACAAACCGCACCTACATCATTGCAACTCTTTCGGGATGGCGAGAAGTATCTTTCTAATTCCCCATTCAGAACCGCATTTGTAAACTTCTCCCAGGATTCATCCTGTGGCACATATGGAAGGAAAGAAATCGTCTCATTTTTCGATCCACCCATCTTGATTGGAAATCAGTGTGGATTAAAATTCAAATCAATATCAAAAAAACTTTTCATCTACAAAGATGGACAGAGGAAGATAAGGCATGTCCTGGAAGTGAGACGACAATCCTACTCCATTGGAATATAGCTCTTCCTGGGGCCGCTCCCTCCTGCCTTGCACATCCATATTCTTTCAACACCCATGTTCGTTGGTCACCTCCTCCGCCAGATTTCATCAAAATCAACTTCGATGGGGCTTTCCAGGGAAATCCACGTCCAACCGGTTTTGGCGTGGTTTTCATAAATTGTGATGGCATCATTCTCCACATCATGGCAGGAAACATTGGTCATGACACCAACAATTCAGTGGACCTTTGGGGTCTCATCAACGACCAACAGAAAGCTCTCTCTTTGGGGTTCACTAGACTGATTATCGAAGGAGATTCTCAAATCGTCCTCAATCTTCTCTCCAAAATTCTCAATGGCTCAGATCTGGACAAAATCTCCACATGTTGGTTCCTCACCAATGGTTTACAGTCTCTCAAGTCTATCATCCAGCCTCACACAGCCATCGTGCCTTCACATGTACGCCGAAAAGCGAACCAGGTCGCTGACAAGCTCGCAAATATAGGAGTAACCTGAGCGTTGACGAATCTGGACTGTGACCCGCTCATGAAACCTAATCATCCCATTTTGAAAGATTGTATTGATCTAGCTGTTAGAAATGATCTTCCCCCGGATGGGGTGTCATTAGTTTGTGAATCTCAATGGTGGTAGGTGGAGGGAAGAGACAAGGAGTTGCCACGTCCTCCGCACTAAGGCAGCTCTAGGCCTTAAATATATACGCCTCACGTAATTCTGCAGCACATGGTACCATTGGACATCGAGTCACCCAATTCACCTCAACTTGGCGTTAATCGCTCCAGACATTAGATGTAGTTTGTCACCTCCCCGCATGGGAACTCCGACACAAGCGAGCATGGTTATATTTGGAAAAAACGAGTGGTTGGGAATCTAGCTCATTTGTTTTGATGGCGTTTTCTGGGTGTGATTTTCATCCCTGCGGTGTTGGCACTGTGCCTCTGCTCCACTCCACTCTGGTTCCTACTCCTCCTCGATATGTCATGACAGTGCGGACTTTCGAAAAGAGGCACCGTGTGGTATCAAGATGTCGGTAAGATGGCAAACCAAAATCAGGAGGTGCGACCAAATTCTGATGGTTTTGCTGGCTCTTCGTCTCTGTTATCCTCCATTAGACCTGTATCTCCTTCACCTTGGCACTCACTCTGGTCATGTCCACTTTGGCTTGCTCTTAGGCCAGTCCAAAATGACCCATCCTCGTCCAATCCGTTGGTTCGCCCAACCTTACCTCCTTTTCAGCCCCAGTCGACTCCTTCGACATCAAGCAACCATTGTGAGGAATGTTCGAGGCTGCTGGACACAGTTCTGATCCTGCAAAATTTAGTCTTTGAGCTCTGGCACGATCTGGCATACATTCGGTTCAAGCTGGACTTGATGGACCGCCGCGGAGAGAGCATGGCTATCCAATTACACACTCTTTTCACGCCAGAAGCCAAGCCAGAGGAAGTTGTTTCAAACAGGATGGAAGTAGTTGGAGTGATTCTACTGAGGGACACCACACAAACTTCAGGTCCACAAAGTTAATTATATTTTCAGGTTTCAAAGAGCTCTTAGTTTTTGGTTATGTATTAGTTTTTGGTTATCTCTATGCATCGCCCTAATGCATAGAGATCAAGAAGTATTATAGCATCCATACAAACAAGAACGAGCCAAACCATACTGAAGAGAAAGAAAGGGAACATGCGAGACAGAGGAGGGAAGTCGAAATTAATGGGAGGGGAGAAGAATTTGTTGAGGGATCCATGTGTGTGCATCCAGAATCACAACAAGCTCAAAACATGGATCCCACGCATCAAATTTAGGCTTGAAGCTTATCTGGATGGGCAGAAATGAGTTTCAAAACATTCAAAGGGTAAGGGGGGAAGGTAAGGGTCCCACTTGAGGCTCGCCATCAAATCTGAGAGGATAGGGATGCACAAAATCAAGGAATGAATTTTATGGAAGCATGTCCATTGACTTGGAGAGTGCCTATTTCGTCTCCGACATCCTGATTAGCTTGGAAATCAGCGTCGGAGTTGTTGTGATGTAGAACATGGAAGGGAAAAAAGAGTGAATGGATTTAGACTCTTTGAATATTCTTGTAAATATGTTTCTAAGTTTCATGTAAGTCCACAAAGTTTTCTTCCTGACATGGCTTATAATAGCTTTCGAATCCCCCGAGATTGAGATAGAGTCCATACCTTGGTTTTGAGCTAGAAGCAGACCTTTGAAGAGTGCATAAGCTTCAACTTCATTATTGGTTTTTGTGCCCAGGCTCCATGAGAAGGTGAGTCTAGTATGTCCTCCTAGGGAGAGGATAGCCCCACCTGCACTTGCCACCCCGGGGGTTACCTTTCGAGGCACCATCAAAACTTAAAATGTACCTATCATGACTCTTCTTCCAACTTTCAAACTCCTAAACTCGAATATGGAGCTGCCATTGGATTTTGGGGGAGCTATGAGGCCTAAGTTATGGAGGCTAGAGACAAGTCCAAAATATATTTGAGGAAACATTTGGAGCCAATTTTCTTCTTCATAAGTTAATTGTTGTTGAGTATTTGTTTTCACCTTTTTCTAATTGAAGTGCTCGATCATTAATCCCATACATTTATTAATCACTTGTTCCGTGGGGGTTAAGACTTCTGAAAATATAGTTCTATTACATGCAATCCAAATTTTCAATGTAGTAAACTTTGGCACAGCCATGAAGAGGGATCTAAAAACATGCTTATTGGATAAGGATCCTTGGTATGAATCTTTCCAACGACTAAAGAGATGAGAGGGGGTGTTTTTCCATTTGATAAAGGTATTTAAATTTTGGAGGATCAAATCCCATATTGATTTAGCAAAGAGACATTCCAGGAATATATGAGAGAGATTTTCTTCAACCTGATGGCAGAGGGCACATCGAAAAGGTCCGATGAACCCTCTTTTTTGCAAATTCTCCCCTGTTAGAATCTTCTTGTGGGAAAGGGTTCAGAAAAACATGTTGATCTTGGGGAGGTTGTTTGTTTGCCAAACCCTTTTCCACATATTTGATTTTGGGGAGAAGACAAATTGCTCAAGGAGGGCAGCATAACTAGCACGAACTGAGTAATTCCCATTCCCCCAACCCTAGGAGTCTTTGTTCAAAAGGTGAGAGGGGGCACATCCTTTTAGAGGATGGCAGAGATCCTAAAAGAGCCCATGAAAGTGGGGAGGAAGATTTTCTAAATGCCAACTTTCCCAAGAACCAGAAGAATGTCATTTTGAGATATAAAACAGAGAGTTGATTCCTTGATCAGTACACCAAGAAATCAATGGAAGCAACATTTTTTGTTGTCGGAGAGGAGGATTTCCCATTATATTTCCCTTCGAGATGAATATCTCATGACCATTTATCGGTATCCAAGTTTCCTTTCTTTGAATAAGGGGAGAGAGGCCTTCAAGAGATTCCAAATTGGAGAACTAGAATGATGAGGTGGAGGAGAGTCCAAACACCTGATCATGTCTCAAGTTAGATATTTATGGAGCACCACCTTCTTCCACCATTCTTGCTTCCCTGTGACTAGGTGCCAAAGAATTTTTTCCCCCAACGCTAGATTAGAAAGAACTGGGTCTAAAATTCCTAGGCCCCATGGGTCTTGGGCACCCTTACTATTTCCCAGTTAACAAGATGCATTGTTTCAGTGTTATTATTTCCCCCAATCTAGAGGAATTCCCTTAGCTCCTCAGAAATAGAATATTTGACACTCTTTTGAGCTAGGAGAGAGGAGAATTGAAAAATGGGGAGATTTGATGGGAGTGATTTAATTAACACTACCTATCATACCATATTGATCCATTGAGATCCCCACCAAATGAACTTGGATTTTATTTTATCAACTATATGATCCCAAGATGAGATAGGAAGGGTCTGGAGGAAAATGGAGATTCCCAGAAACTTGAAGGTGGTCCAATTCTCCAACAATGGAAACTAGAAAATACCAGCAATGTTTGAAGCCACTCTGGAGTTAATATTCCATACATAAATATGGATTTTCTACCTATATATTTTTCCTCCTGAAGATTTCATAAATTCATCCAAGATTTCTTTGAACCTTCTGGCTATGATTGTTAATGCCCCACCTAACAACAAGGTATCATCAGAAAATTGAGAATGGTTAACTCGTCTTTCTGCTTGGGTGATTTTTATTCCAAGGATACTTTTTGTTCTTCTTCTCTGTTCAAGTTGTCTACTTAAAGATTCTACCATTATAATGTAAAGGAGTGCAGATAAAGGTCAACCTTTCCTGAGGCCTCTAGAAAGACGAAATAACTTTATTGGATTTCCATTGATCATTGGGGAAATGCAGGGGTCATGAATACACGATGGAATTCATGCTAAAAGATATGGTCCAAATCCAAATCTTGTCAAGACTGCAAATAGAAAACTATGTCGGACCTTATCAAAGGCATTTTCTATTGATTTTAACCTTGTACAATATCTACTGCAAACAAATATTCAGTAAAAGAA